>SKCR01001056.1:0-28496 GCA_019454045.1 Zanthoxylum bungeanum | reverse complement strand
CAAACACTCCCGGGCTCGGGTTCGGTAATTCCGAATTAACAAATTTCACGTTGCGACGTAATTAAATCTAATTTAATTACGTAATTATGCCTAGCAAAATTACTATTCACGTCGCTAACGAATTAATTCTAAATTAACTTGTTCGCCCGAATTAAAATCTAATTTCAATTCCGGGTCAAAATCCAATTTCGTATAATATATCGAACATATTATTTTATCGATTAATTCCAATTAATCGTTCTCTCTCTTTAAATAATATTTTATCCTAGATAAAATATCTCCGTAATTAATCCTAGATTAATTTTCTCTCTCTTATAATTAATCCCAGATTAATAAAGTGCGAGTCATACGCCATCGGTGAATCTTCGGGAAGCGACCCATGAGATCCCCGGATATGTTGGCAGTAAATTCGGTGGTCGGACTATCCGAACACGTACGTACCTAGTACTATATTTTTACAGATTTACAAGACATGGTTGGCTTCTAGCAAAGCACCGTGCCTACCCAATTCTCCAGAAATATTCTTACTGGAATATGTGATCTATATCAGGCAAAGTATATATAGTATTGCGTATATCGATCCAGTATCGGATGTCACGTGCAAGGCCTGGAACTGGAATTTTGTCTGCCCCGTACGAAACACATATCGGATCTCTGGTAACTAGTCTCTATAATCAGATAATCATGACCTAGTCGTATTATCCCGATGACTGCAGTACATAAGAGAACCAGTTCCGTATCCTACGTGATCATCATCTCCACTATGACTGGAGTGACACTTCCATCTCGAGATCACACCCAATACACTACGATTCTTAATATACCAATAAGAGGCGTACACAGAACCTGTTAAAGCCCTGGAACCAAAACCAAAGTATATTGATTGTCACAAGTATTAGCGGTGCAAGTCTCAGGTTAAGACCAAATACACCTACCCTGATTCAGACTTCCATAGACACATAATCATACTACCAATTGAATTCTGAGGGGTTTATCCAGAGCGAAGCTGTTTCCGTACCATCGGTAAACACAACCTCCTATTACACTTACATGAGTATCCTATACCCAAATATATGAGAACTATGCCGTTATGCTCCCACAACGCGCACAAGTGTAATACTAGTCTATTTGCATTATCGATGTCCAATCTCGATAATACTACGACTAGGGATATTTAATGATTAAACCTTCATGGATTGATACTGTTTCATATCTTATCAATCCGGAACTAATCATATGGACCTTCTATCATTTATACATCTTGGTAATCTAATTATAAATGATAGAAGTGCAATTTCCTTTGTCACATAGTTAATTTGTACAATAACACCATGATCTGTACAAAAAGTGATGCTATGGGTCATAATTGTCCAACAATCTCCCACTTGGCCTATAGCCAATCATTCAAGTGTCTTACACCCGAACTATGTACGGTTCGCTCAAATATCTGCTGAGGAAATGCTTTCGTCAGCAGATTTGCATGATTATCATCTGATGCGATTTATTCGATCCTCACATCGCCACGATGTATGATCCGAACGAATCAGATGAATAATTGAAGTATATATCTGGATCGTTGATGAGACCATTAATTCTTTAGCCTGTGCTGTAGCCTAGTTTAGCTGCTAACATAACTACTCCTAATCTGATTAGGATTATTATAGATCCAAAAGGCTTCTATTGCTTCCTCAGCTGCAGCAATAATCCACTTTTGTTGTTTATTCGGTAAGAGTATCTTGCTTGGAAGATTTCCAGCTCACTGTTCCGTTATTCAAACTTTATAGTACCGTTGTTATGACTTATAGTCATTATAATCGGTTAGGAAACTTGCAACAGTGATCCCAGTTACTTTAAGTTCTCCTTCTCCATAGTATAAGAAAGCATCCTTAGTTCCTCTAAGATACTCAATGATGTTCTTAACATCAATCCAATGACTATCACTTGGATTGGCCTGATTGTGACTCCATATGCTCAAAGTATATGAGACACCAGGTCACGTACATTTATTTCAATATACGAGTTCTCGGAGAGTACTAACAACTTTAAATCTAACCCAATAGATCTTTATTCCTAGAATAAAGGTTGTTTCTCCCAAGAATTCTACGAAGAAGTTTCATGAAAGCTAAGCTTTCACCGATTGTATTATGGGAATATCATTTCCAAGAAATGATACGTCATTATTATTTGGGACATTCACTGTTAGTGCGCTCCCACTAACCTCCTTATATACACAAGAATCATTTCGTTTTTTAATTAAATCATATACCATTATGATTACATCAAAACGATAATTCCAATAATGCTATTCTTCGCTTCAATCCATCCATGGATCGAATTAACTCGCAAACCTTGTTTGCTCGTTTTTGGTACGACAAAACCGTCAGGATGTTGTAAACATCCTCCAAAAGGTTTCTGTTAAGGAAAACGGTTTTGGCATTCAGCTGCCACATTTCATGAATGAAATATGCAACTTCAGAAAGCATTATCCAAATGGATTTAACCATGGCAACGGTTAAAAGGTTTCGTCGTAATCGACACAATGTTGATAACGATGCCTTTTCGCTACAAGCCTAGCTTTGTACGTTGGTATGTTTCCTTCCATGTATGTCTTCCTTGAAGACTTATATAGTACCAATAGGCACAATGCCTTCCAGTACATCAACCAGTGTCCAAACTTGGTTGGTATACATGGAATCCATTTTGGACATTATGACACTTTGCCATAATAGGGAGTCGATACCTTGTATCACTTCCTCATACGAAGTCAGCTCGTGTTCCTTAATAAGATTGACATCTTTATGAGGTGAGATCAGAAACCCATACCTCCCAAGTTGTTTTCTGACTCTCTCTGACTTACGTGGTTCTTGTGTATTCGAAGATTATTGGTATAGTTTCATCCTTGATGAACTATTTATGTTCCAGTAAGGAATCAATGCCTAGAATAGTATTCCTCTGATTTTCATCGAGTTTTACTTTTCTCCCACTTACCACTGCATATAGGTATTCCTCTTCGGAAAACCGCATAGCGAGCAACAATTACATTGTTCTCTTGTGAGTTGTATAAGAACTATACTTTGGTTCCCTAGGATAACCTACAATTAGGCACTTATCCGATTTGGGATTTAGTTTGGTATCATCCAAACTTATGCCTAGCTTACCCAAATCTTCAGGAATCAGAAAACCTAGTTTCTTTCCTATTCATATCTAATATGAAGTCTGTCTAACATATTTTTATGGAACCTTATTCAAAATAAGTTTTGCACTTTAAAAATCTTATCATTGAAGGAAATGTTAGCTCAGAGCAACTCATGATTAACCTTCTCATGTCTAACAAAATTCGGCTTCTCTGTTCGGACACATCGTGAAATTGACGTGTTTCGGGAGGAGTCCTCATTGAAAGAATACTATACTCTTTCAAGTATACGAGAAACTTATTGCTTAAGTATTTTCATCATGGTCCAATCATGATGTTTTTAATACTTTAGCCGATCTGTTTGTCAACTTCGTGTTGAAACTCTTTGATTTTATCAAAAGTTTCCGATCCGTGTTTCACAAGAAACACATAACCATAATGCGATGCCCCATCCGTAAAGGTCAAAAAATATTCATATCCACATCTAGCCTAGCTAGATATGGGCCCAAATACGTCACTATGAACGAGGGCTAACAGATCGATGGCACTTGCACTTTTACCAAGTAAAAATGTGTTTTAGGCAATTTGCCCAATAAACTAGATTCGTAGACATCATTTGAATAGAATCAAATATGTCATAGTACCCATTCTTCGAAAGTGTGGATATACGAGTCTTGTTTAGTTGTGTCCCATACAACTATGCCACTTATAAGTCTCAACTGATTAATTCAGTTTGAACTATTAGTTTGTCACGTTATACGTTTGAGATTTATTTATATTCTAAATATAAATATTGTTATTCACATCTAATGTGTTTATCTCAATATCATCTTTATAAAATAAAACACTTTAGTGTTCTAGAATATAAAGGTATACCCGCAACGGGTTAAACCTTGATATAGAGATAATATTTCTAGTCAAACTAGTTACATTGTAACAGTTTCCTAAATTAAGTACACACCCGAAGGGTAGTTCCTAAACTTAGGTTTCTGCGGTTAAAGCAGCGACTTTCATCCCATTCTCAATTCACAGATAGATCTCATCTGAAGTCAGTATCCTGCTTATAGCAGATTCTGCACACCAGTATATATTTTATGTACCACACTCAGTATCTAAAATCCAATTTTAATACTAGTAGTGAACATGTTTATAACAAACATATTGAAGTCAGAGCCTTGCACTGTCTTCAATTCCTTCATGTCTGCCTTGTCCATACGGCAGTTATGCTTCCGTGACCCCGTTTGCCACAGTTTAGGCAGACATCTTGGGATATGTCCTTTGTCTTCCCAGAAGATTATAATGATTTTGCCTTTGCCCCTTTTCCACACTCCAGAAGCCTTTGGCCAAGCCTTGGCTTCTAGAATGTCGAAATAAGGTGCGCCTTGCGCTTCTTGCCCTATTGTAAACTTTGGCTTTGTCTAGTTGAGTATAGCCATTAACTCTCCAAGAGTTTTCTATTGCAATTTAGTACTTCTTAGATATAAGAATTGATCTATGAAGATCCTTCAATTTCATTATCATACTATAAGGATCTAATCCTTAGTTCTGATTAAGAAATTAAGGAGTCTATTTGGCAAGCTTAATGGATTAAGCACTAAAGTTATCATCACATTAATCTTCCAAAGATCATGCTCTACCATTTACTTAACTCCAGGCTTAGGCCCAAGATGTTATTCTATCAAATAGAATAACTTCTCAGTTTTGAGGACTATCCTGAAGTTTTATTCCCAATTTGAAAATTAAAGTCGTTTAAATACATTTTCACCCAGGATTATGTTTTAAACACTAATCTTTCAATTATCTTGATTCTAATAGTCCAACTATTTAATCAACGATTTCAGGTACTATTTATTATAATGATTAAATTCAATTATATTGATTACTATAATCCAATTATAAAATCAACAATTAATAAAATTAGTTAATTCAAATATATTGATTACTATAATCCAATTATATAATCAACTATAAATGAAATAGTTTGAATACAGTTCAACTGTTTAAATAAAACAACGATTAAATATTAGTCCAACAAATATATTAATTTATTTGACGAAATATTGAAATGAGCGCGTATGGCAAGAGACTAAACGAATATTACAAATTTAATACTTGCCTCCCACTATTTTTCGGCGAACCTCTAACCCTCTGTTGAGTACTCGGGAAACCTTGTTTCCTAGTGGGCTAGGATCCCATTAAATAACACACAATCTTGACTTTGGCCAACAAATTGTATGATAATTAACTAGGTAGATCTCTCAGATCAATGAGATCTCATCCAATTCCTAGATCCAGTAGGTGGACATCCAAGTCCAAAACATATATCTTATATATGCCAATATATCCAATATGTTGCCTAACCTTTTTTCCTCTGAATCAACTAAGCCTTGGCTTTGGCACAACAAACTTAGTGATCTCAGTTATGCGGTACCCATTGACCATGGAAAGCTTCGTAATCAATGTCGATGGACAAGAAGTGATCTTGACTTTGGCCAACAAATCATAACTTGGACAAGACACTGATATGGAACAAAGCCTTCATGATTCAAACACATCCGCGATGGACAAAGGTCTTGACTTTGGCCAGCAAACCAATGACAGTCTTGGATCTTGAGTAAGAATCACTCAATGGAAGGAAAAATGCTTATTATATATGAGGGTTTTTCGCGTAAATTGGCAACCAATTTATTATCTTTGTTAAGGTCTCATCATCATACACCCTTAAACATGCATTATAAACACATAATAAGGCACGTATAAATAAATATAATAATGATATACGGATGGATACTTTAACATTGTTCCTAGAAGAAATCTCTCACTTTCCTCTCTCCCGCTAGCACAAGTACTACTTCTACCCGATTACATAACACTTCTAAAGAAACCTCATTTACATTGAGGGGAATAGGTGAGAAGAGAAATACAAAGAGTAAAGAGGTAATAGGCTGGACACGCAGGTCCAATTAATAAATTCTAAATTTATTACAACAATTTCCAAAATTGCCCTCACCCATCTAATATCCATCTGATATGATTATTCATACATCGCATCCATGTATTCACACAAGCATGTTATCAATCAATCTAATCCAATTAATTAATCTGATAATTAATGACCATCCAATGTTCAAACAACGATTTGATTTTGCCCGAGTCCGACTCATTTTGCGAATAAGTACTCAAAGTACGAATTCACGAATTATATTAAACTACAACATTAAATCCAATTCAATTTGTATTTAATACTAATTCTTTTATTTAATTCCAAATTAAATAATTACACTTTTTAATGTGCCTTTACGACTTAGATTCTAAATCTAATCGTTACGGGTCTTAAAGCCCATTAACATCCAATGTCAATTTAATTAAAGTCCAATGGGCTTTTAATTAATTTCTAAGGCATAGAATTTTGGTCAATATGGGTCAAACCCAAATACCAAAGCCCATTTAAGGAGTCACCCTTATTTGCCAAGAAACCAATTTAGGCCTATTAGGCCCAATTAATATTAAAGGTCCATTAAGTCATAATTGGACTTTATGGATATGATTTTGGGCCCAATTGGATCCAACTAATTAGCCTAAACCAAAATGGGCCAACCAAGCCCATTAAGCCCAATTACAACTAACCAAATTTCAAATTTAAGCCCAATTAATTTAATTTCAAAATTCCAAATTTCATAGTTAAACTAACCAAAGTGTATGCCATAATTAATTAACCAAATTAACATTTCCAAAATACTAATTCACTCAATTAATTATGCTCATTATCATCAACATATGTCCAACACATTTGAATCAAAAAATCACATCATTTCACATGCTTATAATCTCGGCATTTTGGGGTTTTCATGTCCGATTCGATTTCAATCCAATTAAATCCAATTCAACATTACCCAATATTTTCCAACTCATCCAATGATCAAAAAATAAAAAATACCATGACTTAGGGCATATACAGTTGGACAGTTATGACCCATAGTGTCACTATTGTACAGATCATGGAGTTGTTGTACAAATTAACTATGTGACAAATGAAATTGCTCTCTTATCATTTGTGATTAGATCACCAAGATATATAAATAATAGGAGGTCCTTATGATTAGCTCCTGGATTGAGATGATATGAGACAGTATCAATCCACGAAGGTATAATCATTAAATATCCATAGTTAGAGTATTATCGAGATTGGACATCGATAATGCGCAAAAGACTAGTATTACACTTGTGCGCATTGTGAGGGCATAACGACATAGTTCTTATATATTTGGGTATATGATACTCATGCAAGTGTAGTAGGAGGTTGTATTTTACCGATGGTACGGAAAACAGCTTCGCTCTGGATAGACCCCTCAGAATTCCATTGGTAGTATGATTATGTGTCTATGGAAGTCCGAAATCAGGGTAGGTGTATTTGGTCTTAACTTGAGACTTGCATCGCTAATACTTGTGACAATCAATATGCTTTGGTTTTAGGTCGTCCAGGGCTTTAACAGGTTCTGTGTACGCCTCTGCTGGGTATATTGAGAATCGTAGTGTGTTGGGTGTGATGTCAAGACGGAAGTATCACTCCAGTCATAGTGCAGATGATGGTCACGTAGGATACAAAACTCGTTCTCTTATATGTTGCAGCTATCGGGATAAAATGACTAGGTCATGTTTATCCGATTATAGAGACTAGTAACTAGAGATCCGATATGTGCTTCGTACGGGGCAGACACAATTCCAGCCCCAGGCCTAGCATGTGACATCCGATACTGGATCGAAATACGCAATACTACGTATACTACGCCTGATATACATCACATATTCCTATAAGGATATTTCTGGAGAATTGGGTAGGCATGGCGCTTTGCTAGAAGCCAACCTTGTCTTGTAAATCGGGAAAAATGTAGTACTAGGTACTTACGTGTTCGGATAGTCCGACGACCGGATTTTCTTGCCAACATATCCGGGGATCTCATGGGTCACTTCCCGAAGATTCACCGATGACGTATAACTCGCACTTTATTAATATGAGATTAATTAGTTGAGAGAGAAAATTAATCTGGGATAAAATATCATTAAAAGAGAGATAACGATTAATTTGGAATTAATCGATAAAATAATATATTCGATATATTATACGAAATTGGCTTTCGACGCGGAATTGAAATTAGATTTTAATTCGGCGCGAACGAGAGTTAATTTATAATTAATTCCTTAGAGATGTGAATAG
Source organism: Zanthoxylum bungeanum (assembly GCA_019454045.1). Classification (NCBI taxonomy): domain Eukaryota; kingdom Viridiplantae; phylum Streptophyta; class Magnoliopsida; order Sapindales; family Rutaceae; genus Zanthoxylum; species Zanthoxylum bungeanum. Next base: position 20,148 of record SKCR01001056.1, on the reverse strand, counting down.
TGATTTCGCTAGACATGATCATTTAATTACGTCGCAACGGAAAATTTGTTAATTTACAATTAGCGAACCCGAGCCCGGGAGTGTTTGCGAGCGAATTCACATTTCGAATTCAAGTGCGGCACGCAAGTCACATCAAGCTTCAAATCGCTAGTCACATCAATCGTCAAATCTTTAGTCGCTTTGAGTGATGTGACAACTTGTCACTTGATTGATTGAGTGATGTGAATAATTGATAGGAGTGGTTGTTGGATTTAATTACTTTGACTTTTGGAAATTCAAAATATATGGTATATGTTGAATTGATTTTGGAAATCAATTAATCTAATACACAACCAACTCTCATTCTCTCTCTTTCCTTATGGCTAATGTTTTTGGATCCAAAAACCTCTCCTCTCTCACACGGTCTAGGACCAGTTTTTTCTTTTCTATTTTTCTAGTTTCTGTCGTGAATGGAAGGAGAAGAAGCTAAGTGCTTTTTGTGGCAAAAATCACCAAGTGCTAGCACACATCGGAGTCTTGCGAAGGTGATAGGGAAACCAACTTGTGAGCTTGGAATCACCACCCAAAAGCTTGGAACTTGGATCGAATTTTGGAGAGCCAAAACAGCCCACTGTCGAGCACTCTAGGAGGGATCTTTGAGATTTTTGTTATTCGTCGCATCGCTCAACCACTCGATGTTAGTATTCTGCAAGTTCCTCGATGTTTTCACATGTTGTTTCTTGCTTGATAATCGATCCTCGGGACTTAGAGATTTCCCAACAATGGTATCAGAGCGAGTAAAGCATGAAACTTGAATTTAGGTTTAAAATTGGGTGTAAATGTATTTGAGCATGATTTGATGAAATTGGATGATTGAGTATGCTTAAATGTAGTTTAATTGAAGTTTGATTGGATCAATTTATGAAAAGTTATTGGAACAATTTTCTAAAAAATCATGGCTTGGCCGAATGATGACATAGCCCTATTGTCTTTGTAATTTTGTATTTTTGATTCATTGGATGACTTGAAATCAATTGGGTAATGTTGAATTGGATTTGATTGGATTAAAATCGAATCGATTTGAAAAAACCCTACCAGCAAGAGCTTATGAGCATGTAAATGGGTTTGATTTTTTGATAAAATATGTTGGACATGTTTTGTTATTGATAAGCATAATTAATTAGGCTAATTGGGGTTTTGGAAATATTGATTTGGTTGATTAATTATGTAATACACTTTGATTTAATTAATTAGGCCTATTTTGGAAATTGGGCTTAAAAGTTGTAAATGGGCTAATTGGGCTTGGTTGTACCAAGTTAGGTTTAGTCTAAATTGGTTGGATCCAATTGGGCCCAAAACCGTTTCCATAAGGTCCAAATGACTACTAATGGACCTTAATTATTTTAATTGGGCCTAATGGGCCTAAATTGATTTCTAGGCTTATGGGGTTATTCCTTGATTGGGGTTTGGTTTTGGGTTTGACCCAAGTTGACCAAAAGTCCACGCCTTAAAGAAATTATTGAAACCCATTGGACTTAATTAAATTAACGTTGGACGTTAATCGGGCTTTGAGACCCGTAACGATTAAATTTGGAATTTAAGTCGTAAAGGTTCGTCAAATAAAGTGTAGTATTTAATTTTGAATTAAATAGCGAATTAGTATTAAATACATTTTAAATTGGATTTAATATTGTAGTTTAATTTAATTCAAGAATTCGTACTTTGACTACTTATTCGCAAAGATGAGTTTGACTCGCACAAAATCAAATCGTTGTTTGAACATTGGATGGTCATTAATATCAGAAATTAATTGGATTAGATTGATTGATAACATGCTTGTGGTGAATACATAGTTGCGATGCATGAATAATGTATATAGATGGATATTAGATGGGTTGGGGCAATTTTGAAATTGTTGTAATAAATTTAGAATTTATTAATTGGACCTGCGTGTCCAGCCTATTACCTCTTGACTCTTTGTATTTCTCTTCTCACCTATTCCCCTCAATGTAAATGAGGTTTCTTTAGAAGTGTTATGTAACGGGTAGAGATATATTTGTGCTAGCGAGGAGAGAAGAAATGGAGAGATTTGTTCTAGGAAAAATGTGTTAAGTATCCATCCGCATATCATTATTATTTATTATATGCGCCTTATTATTTGTTTAGAATGCATGTTTAAGGGTGTATGATGATGAGACCTTAACAAAGATAATAAATTGGTTGCCAATTTGCACGCGAAAAACCCTCACAAAATATTAAGCGTTTTTCCTTCCATTGAATGATTCTTACTCAAGATCTAAGACTGGCATTGGTTTGTTGGCCAAAGTCAAGAACTTTGCCCGTTGAGGATGTGTTTGAATCACGTGAGCTTTGTTCCATATCGATGTCTTGTCCAAGTTGTGGTTTGTTGGCCAAATTCAAGACCACTTCTTGTCCATCGACATTGATTACGAAGCTTTCCATGGTCAATGGGTTCCGCTTAACTGGGATCACTAAGTTTGTTGTGCCAAAGCCGAGACTTAGTTGATTCAGAGGAAAAGGTTAGGCAATATATTAGATATATTGGCATATATAGGATATATGTTTCGGACTTGGATGTCCCCCTACTGGATCTAGGAATTGGATGAGATCCAATTGATCTTAGAGATCTACCTAGTTAATTATCATACAATTTGTTGGCCAAAGTCAAGATTGTGTGTTATTTAACGGGATCCTAGCTCACTAGGAAACAAGGTTTCCCGAGTAGTCCACAGAGGGTTAGAGGCTCGCTGAAAAATAGTGGGAGGCAAGTATTAAATTTTCAATATTCGTTTAATAACTTGCCATACGCGCTCATATCAAATCATTCGTCGTTAAATAAATTAACTGTTAGTTGGACTAATATTTAATCGTTGTTTTAATAAAACAGTTGGACTGTATTCAAACTATTTCATTTATAGTTGAATTTTATAATTGGATTATAGTAATCAATATAATGATTTAACCTATTAAATATAGTTGATTATATAATTGGACTATAGTAATCATTATAATAAATAGTACCTAAAATCGTTGATTAAATAGTTGGACTATTAGAATCAAGATAAAATTGAAAGATTGACATTTAAAACATAATCCTAGGGAAAATGTATTTAAACGGTTTAATTTTCAATTTGGGAATAAAATTTCAAGGATGGTCCTGGGAAACTAATAAGTTACTTTATTTGATAAAATAACATATTAGGCCTTAGCCCAGAGTTAAGCAAATAGTAGAGCATGATATTTGGAATATTCATTGTAATGATAAATTTAGTGCTTAAATCCATTAAACTTGCCAAATAGACTCCTTAATTTCTTAATCAAAACTAAGGATTAGATCCTTAAAGTATGATAATGAAATTGAAGGATCTTCATAGATCTATTTTTAGATCTTTAAAGTACTAAATTACGATAGTAAACTCTTGGAGAGTTAATGGCTATACTCAAGGAGTCAAAGCCAAAGTTTGCAATAAGGCAAGAAGCGCAAGGCGCATCTTATTCCGGAAGGCCAAGGCTTGGCCAAAGGCTTCTGGGGTACCGAAAAGGGCAAATGCAAAATCATTACAATCTTCTAGGAAGATAAAGGACATATACCTAGATGTCTGCCTAAATTGTGGCAAACGGATCGCGAAAGCGTGACTACCGTTTGGATAAATCAGACATGAAGGAATTGAAGACAGTGTAGGGCTCTGACTTCAAATATATTTGTCATAAATATGTTCACTACTAGTATTAAAATTGGATTTTAGATACTTAGTGTGGTACATAAATATGTACTGGTGTGCAGAATCTGCTATGAGCAGGATACTGACTTCAGTTGAGATTAATCTGCGAATAGGAAACGGGACGACAATCGCTGTTTTAACCGTAGATACCTAAGTTTAGGAACTACCCTTCGGGTGTGTACTTAAATTAGGAAACTGTTATAATGTAACTAGTTTGACTAGATACATTATCTCTATATCAGGGTTTAACCTGTTGCGGGTATACCTTTATATTCTAGAACACTAAAATGTTTCATTATATAAAGATGATATTGAGATAAATACATTAGATGTAAATAACAGTATTTATATTTTGAATATAAATAAATCTCAAACATATAATATGACAAACAAATAGCTCAAATAGTTGAAACTTAAATTGTGGCATTAATGTCTGGGACACAATTAAACAAGACTCGTATATCCACACTTTTGAAGAGTGGATACTAGGAAAAATTTGATTCTATTCAAATAAAGTCTACGAATCTAGTTTATTGGGCAAAGTGCCTAAAACACCTTTACTTGATAAAAGTACAAATGCCACCGATCTGTTAGCCCTAGTTCATAGTGAAGCAAGTGGGCCCATATCTAGCTAGGCTAGAGGTGGATATGAATATTTCGTTACCTTTACGGATGTGGCATTGCGTTATGGTTATGTGTTTCTTTTGAAACACGAATCGGAAACTTTTAGAGTTTCGACATGAAATAGACAAACAGATCGGCTAAAGTATTAAACCATCACGGTTAGACCATGATGAAAATACTTAAGCAATAAGTTTCTCATATACTTGAAAGAGTATAGTATTCTTTCAATGAGGACTCCTGCCGGAACACGTCATCCTGACGGTGTGTCCGAACAGAGTAACTGAATTTTGTTGGACATGATAAGGTTAATTATGAGTCGCTCTGAGCTACCATTTCCTTCATGGAACGCATAACAGTGCAGAACTTATTTAGAATAAGGTTCCATAAAAATCTGTTTGACAGACTTCATATTAGATATGAACAGGAAAGAAACTGGGTTTCTCATTCCTGATGATTTGGGTATGCTAGGCATATGTTTGGATGATACCAAACTAAAACCAAAATCGGATAAGTTCCAAGTTCTAGGTTATCCTAGGGATACCAAAGTATAGTACTTATACAACTCACAAGAGAACAATGTAATTGTTGCTCTCCATGCGGTTTCCCTAAGAGGAATACCTATATACAATGGTAAGTGGGAGGAAAGTAAAACTCGATGAAAATCGGAGTAATACTATTCCAGGCACCGATTCCTAATAGAACACAAATAGTTCATCAAGGATGAAACTATACTAGTAATCTTCGAATACACAAGAATCAAGTAAGTCGGAGAGATTCAGAAAACAACCTGGGGTATGGGTTTCTGATCTCACCTCATAAAGGTGTCAATCTTACTGAGGAATACGAACTGACTACATATGAGGAAGTGATACAAGGTATCGACTCCCCATTATGGCAAAGTGCCATGATATCCGAAATGGATTCCATGTATATCAACCTAGTTTGGATACAAGTTGATGTACCGCAAGACATTGTGCCTATTGGTACTAATAAGTCTTCAAGGAAGACATACATGGAAGGCAACATACCAACGTACTAAGCCAGGCTTATAGAGAAAAGGTATCGTTATCAACATTGTGTAGATTACGATGAAACCTTTTACTTGTTGCCACAGTAAATCAATATGGATAATGCTTGCTGATGCTGTATATTTCGTTTATGAAATGTGGTAGCTGAATACCAAAACCTCTTTCCTTAACGGAAACCTTTAGGAGGATGTTTGTAACATCCTGACGATTTTGTCGTACCATAACTAGCAAACAAGGTTTGCAGGTTATTCGATCTATGGATGGACTGAAGCAAGCATTGAGTTCTTAGAATTGTCGCTTTGATGTAATCATAATGGTATATGATTTAATTCAAAACGAAATTATTCTTGTGTATATAAGGAGGTTAGTGGGAGCGCACTGACATTGATGTCCTGTAAATAATGACATGTCATTTCTTGGAAATGATATTCCCATAATATGATTAGTGAAAGGTTGGCTTTCATAAGAAAATTCTCTGTAGAATTATTAGGAGAAACACACATTTATTCTAGGAATAAAGATCTACTAGGATAGATTTAAAGTTGTTGATACTCTCTGAGAAATCGTACATTGAAAAATGTACGTGACCTGGTGTCTCATATGCTTTGAGCATATGGAGTCACAATTGGGCCAATCCATGTGATGGTCACTGGATTGATGTTAAGGACATCCTTAAGTATCTTGGAGGAACTAAGGATGTTGTCTTAAACTATGGAGAAGGAAAACATGAAGTGACTGGGGTCACTGCTGCATGTTTCCTAAACGATAAAACGACTATAAGTCGCAAACGGTACTATACAGTTTGAATAACGGAACAGTGAGCTGGAAATCTTCCAAACATTATATTGTTACCGAATAAACAACACAAGCGGGTTATTGTTTGCAAGGCTGAGGCAGCAATAGAATCCATTTGGGTCGATAATATCTAATTAGATTAGATATAATTCTATTAGCAGCTGAGCTAGGCTACAACACAGGCCAAAGAATTAATGGTCTCATCAAAGATCCAGATATATACTTCGATATTCATCTAATTCGTTCATATCATACATAGTGGCGATGTGATGATCGTATAAATCGCATCAGATGATAATCATGTAAATCCGCTGACGAAAGTCTTTTCTCAGTAATTTGAGCGAACCGTACATAGTTCGGGTGTAGGACACTCAAGTGACTGGCTATAGGCCAAGTGGGAGATTGTTGGACAGTTATGACCTATAGCGTTACTATTTTTACAGATAATGGTGTTGTCGTACAAATTAACTATGTGACAAAGGAAATTGCTCTCTTATCATTTGTGATTAGATCACCAAGATATATAAATGATAGGAGGTCCTTATGATTAGTTCCTAGATTGAGATGATATGAGACAGTATCAATCCGCGAAGGTATAATCATTAAATATCCTTAGTCAGGGTATTATCGAGATTGGACATTGATAATGCGCAAAAGACTAGTATTACACTTGTGTGCGTTGTGAGGGCATAACAGCATAGTTCTAATATATTTCGGTATAGGATACTCATGCAAGTGTAGTAGGAGGTTGTGTTTTATCGATGGTACGGAAAACAACTTTGCTCTGGATAGACCTCTCGGAATTCCATTGGTAGTATGACTATGTGTCTAAGGATGTCCGAAATCAGGGTAGGTGTATTTGGTCTTAACCTGAGACTTGCACCGCTAATACTCAATCAATATCTTGGTTTTAGGTCGTCCGGGCTTTAACAAGTTCTGTATACGCCTCTGCTTGTATATTGAGAATCGGAGTGTGGTTGGGTGTGATGTCAAGACGGAATTATCACTCCAGTCATAGTGGGGATGATGGTCACGTAGGATACGGAACTCGTTCTCTTATATGCTGCAGCTATCGGGATAAAATGATTAGGTCATGTTTATCCGATTATAGAGACTAGTTACCAAAGATCCGATATGTGATTCGTACGGGGCTATACACAATTCCAGCCCCAGGACTAGTTAATTTGGAATTAATCGATAAAATAATATATTCGATATATTATACGAAATTGGATTTCGACGCGGAATTGAAATTAGATTTTAATTCGGGCGAACGAGTTAATTTAGAATTAATTCGTTAGCGACGTGAATAGTGATTTCGCTAGGCCTGATCATTTAATTACGTCGCAACGGAAAATTAATTAATTTGGAATTAGCGAACCCGAGCCCGGGAGTGTTTGCGAGCGCATTCGCATTTCGAATTCGAGTGCGGCTCGCAAGTCACATCAAGCGTCAAATCGCTAGTCACATCAAGTGTCAAATCATTAGTCACTTTGAGTGATGTGACAACTTGTCACTTGATTGATTGAGTGATGTGAATAGTTGATAGAAATGGTTGTTGGATTTAATTACTTGACTTTTGGAAATTCAAAATATATAGTATATGTTGAATTTATTTTGGAAATCAATTATTCTAATACACAACCAACTCTCATTCTCTCTCTTTCCTTATGGCTCACGTTTTTGGAGCCAAAAACCTCTCCTCTCTCACACGGTCTAGGACAGTTTTTTCTCTTCTGTTTTTCTGGTTTCTGCCGTGAATGGAAGGAGAAGAAGCTAAGTGATTTTTGTGGCAAAAATCACCAAGTTGTAGCACACATCAGAGTCTTGTGAAGGAGATAGGGAAACCAACTGTGAGCTTGGAATCACCACCCAAAAGCTTGGAGCTTGGACCGAATTTTGAAGAGCCAAAACCCCTAACTACCGAGCACTCTATGAGGGATCTTGGAGATTTTTTTATACATCGCATCGCTCAACTGCTCGATGTAAGTTCCACAACTTCCTCGATGTATTCACATGTTGTTTCTTGCTTGATAATCGATCCTCGGGACTTAGAGATTTTCCAACTTATACTAGTTTCGGCCAAGCCTCACATTTAGGCAAAAATTGATCTAATCAGTTTTCATGAAATTGATCATGCAGAACTTCAATACAACATCATTCAAGCATACCATCAATTAATTTTATCAAATCATGCTCAAAATGATTTTACCCAATTTTACCCTAAATTCATTTCATACTCAAAATGGGCTCAAGATACCATTGTTGGGTTTCTATTAGGTCCCAAGGATCAATTCAAGCAATGAAACACATGTGAATACAACAATGAAATACGGCGGAATCATACTTACATTGATCGGTTATGCGATGCGAGGAACAAAACTTCTCCAAGCTCCCTTGAAGCTCTCGGCTTTGGCCACTTTTGTCCTCCTCCATTTTCGGTCAAGCTCCATGGATGGATCTCCAAGCTCCAAGCTTTGTGTGGAGATTCCATGCTCATGAGTTATTTCCCTATCACCTTAGGATGACCCTTCATGTGCTAGCATAGGAAAAATTGCCACAAATTTTCCTTTTCACTACTTGTAATTTTCGGCCTTGCCAAAAATTTGGGAGAGAGACATTTTGGCCCCTTGTACGAATATAGAAGAAGAAGAGAGGAGAGAAGTGTTGTGATTGATTTTCAAAAATTGTGTATTTGTTTTCAAAAAACAAAAGTCAATTACCAAATCCCACTTTCCAAGAAATTGGTACAAGGCTTTAAACTCATCCAACCACCACCATGAATCACAAGTGACAGTTGTCACATCACTCAAAGTGACTAGACATCACATCAATCAAAGTGACTAATGATTTGACGCTTGATGTGACTTGTGGGCTGCACTTGAATTCGAAATGCGAGTGCGCCCGCAAACACTCCCAGGCTCGGGTTCGCTAATTCCGACTTAACGAATTTTTCATTGCGACGTAATTAAATCTAATTTAATTAAATACTTATGCCTAGCAAAATTACTATTCACGTCGCTAATGAATTAATTCTAAATTAACTTGTTCGCCCGAATAAAATCTAATTTAAATCCGCGTCGAAATCCAATTTCGTATAATATATCGAATATATTATTTTATCGATTAATTGCAAATTAATCATTCTCTCTCTTTAAATAATATTTTTATCCCAGAAAAATATCTCCGTAATTATCCCAGATTAATTTTCTCTCTCTTATAATTAATCCCAGATTAATAAAGTGCGAGTCATACGTCATCGATGAATCTTCGGGAAGCGACCCATGAGATCCCTAGATATGTTTGCTGTAAATCCGGTCGTCGGATTATCCGAACACGTACTTATCTAGTACTACGTTTTTACCGATTTACAAGACATGGTTGGCTTCTAGCAAAGCACCGTGCCTACCCAATTCTTCAGAAATATTTTTACTGGAATATGTGATCTATATCAGGCGTAATATACGTAGTATTGCATATATCGATCCAGTATCGGATGTCACGTGCAAGGCATGGGGCTGGAATTCTGTCTACCCCGTACGAAGCACATATCGGATCTCTGGTAACTAGTCTCTATAATCGGATAATCATGACCTAGTCATATTATCCCGATGACTGCAGTACATAAGAGAACCAGTTCCGTATCCTACGTGATCATCATCTCCACTATGTCTTGAGTGACACTTCATCTCGACATCACACCCATACATTACGATTCTCAATATCCAGAAGAGGCGTACACAGAACCTGTTAAAGCCCTGGACGACCAAAACCAAAGTATATTGATTGTCGCAAGTATTAGCGGTGCAAGTCTCAGGTTAAGACCAAATACACCTACCCTGATTCGGACTTCCATAGACACATAGTCATAGTACCAATGGAATTCCGAGGGGTCTATCCAGAGCGAAGCTGTTTCCGTACCATCGGTAAACACAACCTCCTATTACACTTGCATGAGTATCCTATACCCAAATATATGAGAACTATGCCATTATGCTCCCACAACGCGCACAAGTGTAATACTAGTCTATTCCGCATTATCGATGTCCAATCTCGATAATACTACGATTAGGGATATTTAATGATTAAACCTTCATGGATTGATACTGTCTCATATCTTATCAATCCAGAACTAATCATATGGTCCTTCTATCATTTATACATCTTGGTAATCTAATTACAAATGATAGAAGTGCAATTTCCTTTGTCACATAGTTAATTTGTACAATAACACCATGATCTGTATAAATAGTGATACTATGGGTCATAATCGTCCAACAAATTCATGGAGACTCTCAGCACTGGATCCACAAGTTCACCATATGGAGAAGCATCAGAACCAAACCAACATGAAGAGACGGTGAATTATGTCATCAATTTCAATAGACAGGGGAACAATCCATATTCCAACACCTACAACCCAGGGTGGCGGAATAATCTAAATTTCTCATTGAGCAACAATTCAGGGCAAAAGAACTATCCACCACCTGGATTCCAGCAACAAAACAAAGGCCAGAAGCAGGCAAATGAACCAGGAATATCAGAAGTGATGGCTTAGTTAAAAAAGTACGATGATATATTTCAGAGCCAATCTGCTTCCATCAAAGCACTAGAGAATCAAATTGGACAACTAGCCAATTCTCAAAGTTACAGACCACCAGGGAATCTTCCCAGCAACACAGAACCAAATCCAAGGAACCGAAGGAAGGAGAAATGTCAAGCCATTACTTTGAAAAGTGGTACTTAGATCAACAAAGATGTTGGAATTAAGGCATCCATTGAAGAAGTTACAAAATATGCAGTTCCACAGATGGAGGAAAAAGAAGCAAAGGAAAAAGAAAAAGAACAGATCATTCCACCTCCAACTTTTCATCAGCTTCTTCAGAAAAAAACTGGACAAGCAGTTTACTCGATTCCTGGAGGTGTTCAAAAAGCTTCATATCAACATCCCATTTGCAGAAGCATTGGAAGAAATTCCCTGCTACGTAAAATTCATGAAAGACATTCTTTCACGAAAACAGAGATTGGGAGATTACGAGACAGTAGCATTGACGGAAGAATATGGTGCCATTATTCAAAGGAAACTTCCCCCGAAGTTGAAAGATCCTAGCAGTTTCACTGTCCCATGCACCATTAGAGAACATTATATCGGTAAGGCTTTATGTGACTTAGGTGCAAGTGTTAATTTGATGCCTTTTTTCTATTTACATGAAACTGCAAATTGGAGAAGCAATGCCTACCTCAGTCTTTCTGCAACTTGCTGATAGAACACTCGCATTTCCAAGAGGTGTTGTTGAAGATGTGATGGTCAAAGTCGACAAACTCATTCTCCCAGCAGATTTCATTATCCTTGACATGGAAGAAGAGAAAGATGTACCTATCATCCTTGGAAAACCATTCTTGGTGACAGGTCGAACTGTTATTAATGTACAAAAATGAGAACTAACCAAGAAAGTTCAAGACCAAGAAGTTACCTTCAATGTTTTCAAAGCCATGAAATTCTCGAGCGATGAAAAGGAAGAAGAATGTTTCAGAATTGATGTTGTTGATAGTATCGTTCAGGATACTGAGCCAAATCCCACGGATACACTTGAAGCTTGCATCACCAACATGACTGACAATGAGCTAGATGCTGAAATCCTGGAATGTATCAACTACCTTGAAAAACCATTCCGATTCAAATCAACACCACCAGTTTAAAGTCTGGAACTCCCAAAGAAAGATCGAATCAAATCCTTAATTGAAGAACCACCACAGATGGAGCTGAATTTACTACTGAGCCATCTCAAGTATGCATTTCTTGGAAACTCTTCTGAATTACCTGTTATTATTCTTCTTCACTAACATTGGAGCATGAAGAAAAGTTGCTGAGAGTGTTATGAGAGCACAAGAAAGCCATTGGCTGGACTATAGAAGACATTCGAGCATTAGTTCATCATTTTGCATGGACAAGATTATGATGAATGATGAGTACAAACCCACAATGGAGCATCAAGGAGACTCAATCCAATCATGAAGGAAGTTGTGAAGAAAGAAATCATCAAATGGTTGGATGCTGGTATCATCTACCCCATCTCAGACAGCACTTGGGTGAGTCCTATGCACTATGTACCAAAGAAATGAGGAATAACTCTAGTCACAAATGAAAAGAACGAGCTGATTCTAATAAGAACTTTGACTGGATGGAGAGTTTGTATGGACTACCGGAAGCTGAACAAATCAATAAGGAAATACCATTTTTCGCTGCCATTCATTGATCAAATACTGGACAGACTGGCAGGACATGAGTTCTATTACTTATAGAAGGATATTCAGGGTACAATCAGATTGCTATCGCTCTAGAAGATCAAGAGAAAACCACTTTTACATGTCCGTATAGTACTTTTGCATTCCGCAAGATGCCATTTGGATTATATAATGCCCCTGCTACCTTTCAGCGTTGCATGATGGCCATCTTCTCAGACATGCCAGAGTAGAGTATGGAGGTTTTTATGGATGACTTCTCTGTGTTTAGAGATTCTTTTGACCACTGTTTGTAAAATCTGAAACATGTGTTACAAAGGTGCAAAGATACAAACCTGGTACTCAATTGAGAGAAATGTCACTTCATGGTGCATGAATACATTATTCTTGGACACCAGATCTCACAAAAGGGAATCGAGGTAGACAAAACAAAGATTGAAACAATTGAAAAACTACATCCACCAACATCTGTCAAAGGGATTCGGAGCTTTCTTGGACATGCAAGTTTTTACAGGAGATTTATCAAAGACTTTTCCAAAATTGCAAAACCTCTTTGCAATCTTCTAGAGAAGGGTGTGCCTTTCAACTTCACCAAAGAATTCCATGAATCTTTTGAAATCCTAAAATAGAAGCTGGTCTCTGCTCCCATCATTGTAGCACCAGACTGGACCCTTCCATTTGAGGTGATGTGCGATGCGAGTGATTTTGCTGTAGGTGCAGTTTTGGGACAACGCAAAGCAAAGATTTTCCACACCATTTACTACTTCAGCAGAACTTTGAATGAAGCTCAACTCAACTACACAACCACTAAAAAAGAGTTGCTCGTAGTTGTGTACGCTTTTGACAAATTTCACTCATATCTGTTGGGTCCCAAAGTGGTGGTCTACACAGATCATTCAGCAATCAAATACTTGATCAAGAAGAAAGATGCCAAACCCAAATTGATATGTTTGATACTTCTTCTGCAAAATTTGACGTGGAGATCAGAGATAGGAAATGAACAAAAAATCAGGTGGCAGATCATTTATCGTGGCTTGAGAATGGAGAAACAGCTGGCAAAGAACTGACAATCAAAGAAACTTTTCCAGATGAACAGCTGTTTGCCATAAAATAGCAGGATGCCCCTTGGTATACTGAATATGTCAACTTCATTGTATAAGGAAAATGGCCGTTGGAATGGACAACTCAGCAAAGGAAGAAGTTCTTCAAAAAAGTCAAGCACTATATTTGGGACGAGTCGTACTTGTTCAAACACTGTGCTGATCAACTACTGAGACGGTGTGTTCCACATGAGGAGGTCAATAGTGTTTGGCAACACTGTCATTCATCACCATATGAGGGACACTTCAGCGGGAATAAAACTGCTGCCAAAGTCCTACAATCAGGTTTATTCTGGCCCACTCTTTTTAAAGATGCTTATCTTTTTACTCTCTCAATGTGACAGGTGCCAGAGAATGGTAAATATTTCGAGGAGATATGAAGGACCTTTGCAAAACATTTGGGAAGTGCAGATATTCGATGTATGGGGTATTGATTTTATGGGACCCTTTGTTCCATCATTCGGAAACATGTATATTCTGGTTGCAGTAGACCACGTCTCCAAATGGGTTGAAGCAATTGCACTACCATCCAACGATTCAAAAGTGGTGATCAAGTTCCTTAAAAAGAATATTTTCACTCGCTTCAGAACACCTCGGGAAATTATCAATGATGGTGGCTCACATTTTTGCAACAGATACTTCGATGCGCTCCTATCCAAATATGGAGTTACTCATAAAGTTTCCACTACCTACCATCCACAATCAAATGGACAGGTTGGAGTTTCAAACAGAGAGATCAAAAGAATCTTGGAAAGAACCGTTGGATCAACGAGGAGGGACTAGTCTACAATACTGGATGACGCATTATGGCCTACCGGGCAACTTGCAAGAAACCCATTGGTATGTCCCCATATCGAATGGTGTTTGGGAAAACATGCCATCTGCCAATTGATCTTGAACATATGGCGTACTGGGCACTTAAGAAGTTCAATCTTGATCCACAAACTTCAGGAGAGAAACGACTTCACCAACTCAACGAATTGGAGGAGTTTCATCTACAAGCTTATGAGAATGCCAGATTATACAAAGAAAAGACCAAGAAATGGCATGAGCGAAAAATAGTACGCAGACAATTGGAACCAAGGCAGCATGTGTTGTTGTACAATTCACGGTTGAAACTTTTCCTGGAAAGTTGAAATCAATGTGGTCAGGTCCATTTGTGATCACTCAGGTTTTTCTATATGGAGCTGTTGAGTTACTGTATCCCAACACCAACAACACATTCAAGGTTAACAGTCAGCGTGTCAAGCACTACTGGGAGAATCATTTGAGCGAAAAAAAGAAAGTGTCACACTTTCAGATCCAGCCTAACGTTAGAGAAGTGACGTCTAGCTAACGACGTTAAACTTAGCACTCGCAGGGAGGCAACCCATGTAATTTGTGTATATATTGTGATCTGGTGTGTTTAATTTTTCAGGTAAAGTCATTCATGATGGAAGAAGCTCTCACAAATCTTCACAAGCAATTTCTTTCTCTCCCTCAAAAATCTCTGATGAAAGTCTACAAAGCTCGCTTGGAACGGATGACACTACTAATGATCAAAAGTATTCCAACTGACATTCGTTGGATTATTGAAGCACGGGTCCGATTGGCAGATGAGTCTTCTGAATATTTTATTTCACATCTACCTGGTTTTGGAAGAAACACTTATGCAAAGAAACGTAGAGCTAAGCAAATGGGCGTTTGTTAAAAATATCCACGCTGGAATTGCAATACTCGTTGTCATTCTTTAGGAATGGTGTCTGATAATCGCGAAGATAAAATTAAATTCATTTGGGATGGCTTGAGTAAGGAGTCTTTAGATGATATATCTTCGACTCTTGAGACGCATCCCAGTTGATATGTTCATATAGCCATCCGCAAATTATATACTGTAGGCACTGTATTTTTGCATGTAAGTCCCGATGATGAGTCTCAATTGGAGACACTACCTTTTAAGTTGTGGAAGTCCCGGGAAACGGACGTCGGAAGGGAAAATTCAGAAATCAGTATCTTATTGGATTTAATTCGCTTGTTTAGCTTCGGGTTTGCTTGTTGGACCTCTGTTTTAAAACACATCCCTAGCCCAAAACCAAAGCCACACGCCCACCTAGCCCAAAACCAAAGCCACACGCCCACCTAGCCCAAGCCCATCAAATCACATCCAATAATAATTAAAACATTTAAAACACATGTCAAAAATTAAATTAAATCAAATTTAAATTAAATGAAATCAAATAAAATCAAGATAAATCACATTCCTAAATAAAAAAAATAAAATAAAATAAAATATATCATCTTTCTAATCAAGCCAAATCATATCCCTAATTAAATAGATAATTTCCTTGTGATATGCTAATTAGGAGATATCACCATTGATTGCATGATCTATTTCCTTCCCATGTAAGGTAAACCCTAACCTTTGCCTATAAAAAGAAGCCTAAACCTAACCTTGAAACCCCTAGCTCATTCTCACGAAAACACAAAGAAAATAACCTAAGTGACTCACGCCCAAAGCATCAGAAGCAATCCCTCCATTGTCGTCCAATACACCAAAACTTCCCCTCCATTGCCATCCCACAACACCTCTAAACCCCCTCCATATTGTCGCATATTCACTGCCCTCAACTCAAGCATAAACCCTCCATAAAGCCACTGCCCCCTAAGTCACCGTGAAAATCCATTGAACCCCATTCCAAAATCATGAATTACCCCTCTAAAACACAGCCCCTGACCACCGAAATTGGCCCCTGAAACACATCCCTTGACCACCGAAATCAGCCCCTGAAACATAGCCTCTAACCATCGAAATCAGCCCCTGAACACCGCCTCTGACCACTGAAAATAGTCCCTGAAACACAGCCCCTGACCACCAAAAATAGCCCCTGAAACACCGAAATCAGCCCCGTGACCACCGCGAAACACCCTAAAAACACAGCCCTAATTCACGTACAAACAGCCTTAAACAGCAGCCCCAATTCACGCCAAAAACAACACCAAAATTGCAGCCCAAACAGTGAAAACCGCAACCCCTAATACCCTCAAAAACGTAAAAACAGTAGCTTAAATTACCAAAGATAGTGACAAAAAAATACAGTGAAAACAGCAGCAAAACAGAGTAAAACAGCAACCCAAACAGTAAAACAGTAAAGGAATACGTTGAACCAGTGAACCGGAGGAGTTACGGAGCATCAACCCTTCCGACGGACGTGTAACGCACTTCCGAAAAGACGACTTAAGAGGTTAGACCTGATGGTACCCTTTTTTATTTATTTCCGCTTATTTCTTTTATTTTGCCAATATTTCTTCGCATGAGTATTATTGGTTAATGTATACTATGGCTATTGGATGAATGGAATATGTGTCGTCTCTTATGGTATATCGGATGGAAACCCAGATGTAAATTCCGTAGCCGAATCCAAATGGACGGTAGTGCGGTCTGTACTTGGGAAACAACTCCACGTACCACTTGAGCAAACATCATATATTTCACTTTATTTTATCTTGTTCGTCTATTATTCGCTTTTACATTCCGTCATTTACTTTCTGGATGTTATTTGTTTGTGTATTGATGATATAGTGCGCATGGGCAAATCAAGTTGGATTAAAGGTCCTCCGCTTCGAGGGATGAAAAGCCTAAGGGCTACCTTTGCCACGACGTTTTACCGTGCCCGACGAAATATGTTTGATTGAATGTGAGATATGTTTAATCGGTCACACGGAGTTCCACATTATTGTCTAATTCATTTGTATGCATTGTAATATAATGCTCATGGGCTAACTAGGGTGGATTAAAGGTCCTCTATTCGAGGGAAATGCCTGAAGGCTACCTTTACCATGATGTTTTGCCGCACCTTTTATTATGTCATTTATCCTTTGCATATCATTGCTTTATTTACGCATGCATTGCATTCTAGTGTACATGGGCTAATTAGGGTGGATTAAAGGTCCTCTATTTGAGGGAAATGCCTAAAGGCTACCTTTACCATGATGTTTTGTTAGACATTATGACCCATAGCGTCATTGTTTGTAAATGATATTGTATTATTGTACAAAATTAACTATGTGATAATGAAATTGCCTTTTGCCGTTTTGTAATATTATTTACTTTGATATATAAATGGCGAAAGTCCATATGATTAATACCGGATTGAGATGATATGAGACAGTATCAATCCATAAAGGTTTAATCATTAAATATCCCTAGTCGGAGTATTATCGAGATCGGACATCGATAATGCGGAATAGACTAGTGTTACGCTTGTGCACGTTGTGAGGGCACAACGGCATAGTTCTCATATATTTAAGTATTGGATACTTATGCAAGTGCGATAGGAGGTTGTGTTTTACCGATGGTACGGAAAATAGCTTCGCTCTGGATAGACCCCGCGGAATCCCACTGGTAGTATGTCTGCGTGTCTATGGGAGGCCGCATCAGGGTAGGTGTATATGGTCTTAACCTGAGACTTACATCGCTAGTACTTGCGACAATCGGTAAACTTTGGTTTTGGTGGTTGGGGACCTTAACCGGTTCTGTGTACACCTCTTCTGGGTTTATCGAGAATCGTAGTGTACTGGATGTGATGTCGAGATGGAAGTATCACTTCAGACATATGGAGGTGATGATCACGTAGGACACAGAACTAGTACTCTATAAAAGGTTGCAACCGTCGGGACAATATGACCAGGTCAGGATTGTCCGATTTAAAGAGACTAGTTGCTTGATGTCCGATATATGTTTCGTACGGGGCAGACACATTTCCAGCCCCAGGCCTAACATGCGATCGTCCGATACTGGATCGATGTACGCAATACTACGGTATACTACGCTTGATATAGATCTGATATTCCTATAAGAATATTTCTGGAGAATTGCGTAGGCATGGCGCTTTGCTAGAAGCCAACCTTGTCTTGTGAATTGGTAAAAACGTAGTACGAGGTACGTACGTGTTCGGATTATCCGACGACCGTATTTACTGCCAACATATCCGGAGATCTCTTGGGTCGCTTCCCGAAGATTCACCAATGACGTATGATTCAAACTTGATTAATCTTGGATTAATTACGGAGAGACTTTATCTTGGATAAAGTACTATAAATAGAGAGAGAACGATTAATTTGGAATTAATCGTAAAATTATTATATTCGATATAATAATCGAAATTCGATTTCGACGCGAAATTAAAATTAGATTTTTATTCGGACAAACGAGTTAATTTAGAATTAATTCGTTAGCGACGTAAATAATAATTTCGCTAGGCGCAATCATTTATTTAAATTCGATTTAATTAACGTCGCGACGTAAGTTCGGTATTTCGGAAATATCGAACCCGAACGCGTGAGTGCACGTGGGCCCACTTTCATTTGGAAACGTGTGGGGCCCACATGACACATGTCATATTATGCATTATTTAATTGTGATGCATTGCATGGAGATAGTGTACAATGCACTCAATGGTTTTGCATGGAAATTGAGTGTTTGACACTCTAAGCCATTGCATGATTTGTGTCATAAGTTTATTATTAATTAATAATATTATGGCATAAATATAAATTGATTTTTGAAATCAAATCCCTCACTCTCCTCTCTTTCCTCTTGACCGAAACTGTGAAGTTTCACAGCCCTCTCCACTTTTCTGTTTTTGTTGCAAAAACTTGAAGAAATTGTGTTTTGTTTGGAACATAAATTCACACACAAGGCTAGCACACTTCAAGGGATCATACAAAGGTGTTATGGGAAACTAATTCTTGAGCTTGGAAGGATCAAAGAAAGCTTGGAGCTTCCCCACTCACCTTGGCCGAAACCTTCACTGCACAAAGGAGAAAATTTTCATTTCATCAACGCATCCGCATTCCGATCTTTGTAGTATGATCATGATTCCGCCATACTTCATCTTTTAATATTATATTCATTGTTGTATTTAAATGCTTAATCTTTCCTTGGGACATATAATAGAAACCAACAATGGTATCATGGAGCCATGGTTAAGCATGAAATACTTTAGGTTAAAATTTGGGTAAAATTGATTGAAGCATGTTCTTGTGAAATTTGATGAATGAGTATGCTTATATGTATGTAAAATGACATAATATGAAATCAATTTTATGAAAAATGCATTGGATGATTTTTTTCCCCAAATCATGCCTTGGCCGAATGTGTTGCTACTTGGAGTGGATTGGAATTTTTTGTGTTTAAGATCATTGGATGACTTAGAACGTATACGGGACGTAAATTAGTAATTCAATCGGATTGAAAAAAATCAACACAAAAAACTCACCTTGGCCGAATGTTAAAGGACATGTAAAGGAGTTGATTTTTGTTAAAATTAATGTTGGACATTTATTTTGAAAAATAGATGATTAATAAATTAAATGGGTATTTTTGAAATATTTGGTTTAATATATTAATCTTGGTTTTACACTTTAATAATTGGACTTTAATGTTTGGAATATTAAAATTTAATAATGGGCTTAATTGGTGAATTGGGCTTTTAATATTGTATTTGGGCATAATGGGCTTGGGTGGACCAAGTAGATTTGGGCCAAAAGGATTGGATCCAATTTGGGCCTAAATCACTCCATTAAGTCCAAATAATATAATGGGCTTTAAAAATTTAATTGGGCCTTATAGGCTTAAAATTGGTTTTATGGCATTTA
>SKCR01001055.1:0-28060 GCA_019454045.1 Zanthoxylum bungeanum | reverse complement strand
CTCTTATATACACAAGAATTATTTCGTTTTGAATTAAATCATAAACCATTATGATCACATCAAAACGATAATTCCAAGAACCTATGCTTGCTTCAATCTAAACATGGATCGATTAACCCGCAAACCTTGTTTGCTAGTTTTGGTACGATAAAACCGACAGGATGTTGTAAACATCCTCCAAAAGGTTTCCTTTTCAGGAAAGCGACTTTGCCGTTAAGCTGACATATTTCATAAATGAAACATGCAGCTTTAGCAAGCATTATCCAAATGGATTTACTGTGGCAACAGGTAAAAGGTTTCGTCGTTATCAACACAATGTTGATAACGATACCTTTCCGTTAAAAGCCTAGCTTTATACGTTGGTATGTTGCCATCCATGTATGTCTTCCTTGAAGACTTATAAGTACCAATAGGCACAATGCCTTGTGGTACATCAACTAGTATCCAACATAGTTGATATACATGAAATCCATTTCGGATTTCATGACACTTTGTCGTAATCAGGGAGTCGATACCTTGTATCACTTCCTCATACGTAGTCAGTTGGTATACCTCAATAAGATTGACATCTTTACGAGGTGAGATCAGAAACCTATACCACAGGTTATTTTCTGACTCTCTCCGACTACGCGGTTCTTGTGTATTCGAAGATTACTGGTAATAGTTTCATTCTTGATGAACTATTTATGTTCCATTAAGGAATATGTGCCTTGAATAGTATTACTCCGATTTTTCATCGAGTTTTACTATCCTCCCACTTAACACTGCATATCGGTATTCCTCTTAGGAAAACCGCATGGTGAGCAACAATCTAATTGTTCTCATGTGAGTTGTATAAGTACAATACTTATGGTATCCCTAGGATATCCTACAATTGGCACTTATCCAATTTGGGTTTTAGTTTGGTATCGTCCAAACATATGCCTAGCATACCCAAATTTACAGGATTGAGAAACCCGGTTTCTTTCCCGTTCATATCTAATATGAAATATGTCAAACAGATTTTATGGAACCTTATTCTAAATAAGTTCTGCACTGTTAAAGCGTATCCGTTGAAGGAAATGGTAGCTCAGAGCGACTCATGATTAACCTTATCATGTCCAACAAGATTCGGTTACTCTGGTTCGGACACACCGTCAGGATGACATGTTCCGGAAGGAGTCCTTATTTGAAAGAATACTTTACTCTTTCAAGTATATTAGAAACTTATTGCTTAAGTATTTTCCATTACGGTCTTACCGTGACAGTTTAATACTTTAGCCGATCTGTTCGTCTATTTCGTGTCGAAAACTCTAAAAGTTTCTGATTTGTGTTCTTCAAAAGAAACACATAACCATAACGCGATGCCACATCCGTATAGGTCACGAAATATCCATATCCACATCTAGCCTAGCTAGACATGGGCCCACTTGCTTCACTATGAATTAGGGCTAACAGATTGGTGGCACTTACACTTTTACCAAGTAAATAGTGTTTTAGGCACTTTGCCCAATAAACTAGATTCGTAGACTTTATTTGATTAGGATCAAATCAGTCCTAGTATCCACTCTTCAAAAGCGTGGATATACGAGTCTTGTTTTATTGTGTCCCAGACAACAATGCCACAATTAGTTTCATACTGATCAAATCAATTTGAGCTGTTTGTTTGTAATGTTATATATTTGAGATTTATTTATATTCAAAATATAAACTTTGTTATTCACATCTAATATGTTTATTTCAATATCATCTTTATATAATAAAACACTTTAGTGTTCTAGAATATAAAGGTTCACCCGCAGAGGGTTAAACACTGATATAGAGATAATGTTTCTAGTCAAACTAGTTACATTATAACAGTTTCCTAATTTAAGTACACACCCGAAGGTAGTTCCTAAATTTAGGTATCTACGGTTGAAATAGCGACTTTCGTCCCGTTTCCAAATCGCAGATAAATCTCTATTGAAGTCAGTATCCTGTTCAAAACAGATTCTGAACATCAATATATTTATGTACCACACTAAGTATTTAAAATCTAATTTTAATACTAGTAGTGAACATAATGTTGACAAACATATTTGAAGTCAGAGGCTTGTCCGCTCTTCAATTCCTTCATGTCTGCTTTATCCAAACGGCAGTCACGCTTCCGCGATCCCGTTTGCCACAATCAGGCAGACATTTTGGGATATGTCTTTTATCTTTCCAGAAGATTATAATGATTTTGCCTTTGCCCTTTTCAACACTCCAGAAGCCTTTGGCCAAGCCTTGGCATTCTAGAATATCGAAGTAAGGTGCGCCTTGCGCTACTTGCCTAATTGCAAACTTTGACTTTGTCTCCTTGAGACTAGTCATTAACTCTCCAAGAATTATTATTGTAATTTAGTACTTCTAAAATCTAAATATAGATTTATGAAGATCCTTCAATTTCATTATCATATTTTAAGGATCTAATCCTTAGTTCTGATTCAGAAATTAAGAAGTCTACTGCAACAAGCTTAATGGATTAAACATTAAAGTTATCATCACATTAATCTTCCAAAGATTATGCTCTACTATTTGCTTAACTCCGAGGTTAGGCTTAATATGTTATTTTATCAAATAAAGTAACTTATTAGTTTCCAGGACCATCCTGAAATTATTCCCAATTTGAAAATTAAACCATTTAAATACATTTTCCCTAGGATTATGTTTTAAATGTCAATCTTTCAATTTTATCTTGATTTTAATAGTCCAACTATTTAATCAACGATTTAGGTACTATTTATTATAATGATTACAATAGTCCAACTATTTAATCAACTATAATTTAATAGATTAAAATCAATTATATTGATTACTATAATCCAATTATAAAATCAACTATAAATGAATAGTTTGAATATAGTCCAACTATTTATTAAAAACAACATTTAAATATTAGTCCAACTAACATTTAATTTATTTGACGAATGATGTTTGTTTGAGCGCGTATGGCAAGTAATTAAACGAATATTGCAAATTCAATTCTTTCCTCCCACTATTTTTCGGCGAGCCTCTAACCCTCTATCGAGTACTCGGGAAACCGTGTTTCCTAGTGGGCTAGGATCCCGTTAAATATCACACAATCTTGACTTTGGCCAACAAATTGTATGATAATTAACTAGGTAGATCTCTAAGATCGATTGGATCCAATCCAATTCCTAGATCCGGTAGGGGGACATCCAAGTCCGAAACATATATCTTATATATGGCAATACATCCAATGTATTACCTAACCTTTTTCCTTTGAATCAACTAAGCCTTGGCTTTGGCACAACAAACTTAGCGATCCCAGTCAAGCGCGACCCATTGACCATGGAAAGCTTCGTAATCAATGTCGATGGACAATAAGTGGTCTTGACTTTGGCCAACAAACCACAACTTGGACAAGACACTGATATGGAACAAAGCCTTCGTGATTCAAACACATCATCGACAGACAAAGGCCTTGACTTTGGCCAACAAACCAATGTCGTTTTAGATCTTGAGTAAGAATCACTCAATGGAAGGAAAGACGCTTAATATTATGCGAGGGTTTTTCGCGTGCAAATTGGCAACCAATTTATTATCTTTATTAAGGTCTCATCATCATACATCCTTAAACATGCATTCTAAACACATAATAAAGTGCATATGAAAAAATAATAATGATATGCGGATGGATACTTTACACATTGATCCTAGATCAAGTCTCTCACTTTCTCTCTCCCGCTAGCACAAGTATTTACTTCTACTCGTTACAATACACTTCTAAAGAAACCTCATTTACATTGAGGGGAATAGGTGAGAAGAGAATACAAAGAATAGAGAGGTTACAAGGCTGGACACGGAAGTCCAATTAATAAATCAAATTTATTACAATTTCTAAAATTGTCCCACCCATCTAATATCCATCCGATATACATTATTCATGCATCGCAACCATGTAAATGATATTGATGGGAAATGATTATTAAGTGTATATTATTGACTTACACTTTAAGGAAAAGGTTAACAAATTGATTTTTTCTTCTTTTTAAATTTGATTTGAAAAATTTACAAATATCTTTTGTATTTTTTCCTATAATTTCGGCCCTAGACCTAAATAAATATAATTGTTATATTTTTAAGTTGCTTTTGTTGACTTGTTGATTATTCATTAAAGTTGTAATGATAATGGATGCAAGTTGATAAGCTAACTTTAATTGAAACAAAAAAAATATCTAGATATTTGTATATAGTTCTCAAATTTCGGCCAAGGTAAATTTTGGGGAGTATATATTGTTTTGTTTCATTTTTAGGGTTTAAAGAGTTCATAAGTGACCAAATAAACATAATAGAGTTGAGAGAAAAAGGCTTGGAGGCTAAAGAATAAAACTTGGAAAAATCATGTTTTTGTAAGTTTTTCTTTAAAGCTTTCAACATAGAAAATATTTCTAACATGCTTATCTTCATCTTGTGTTGCTTTGATGTTGTCTCTTTACTTATAGTTTATGTTTTAATTGGTTATGAACTTGGAAGAAAGATGTATGCATGTATGGTTTCAAAGTGAGCTTCA
Organism: Zanthoxylum bungeanum; assembly: GCA_019454045.1. Classification (NCBI taxonomy): domain Eukaryota; kingdom Viridiplantae; phylum Streptophyta; class Magnoliopsida; order Sapindales; family Rutaceae; genus Zanthoxylum; species Zanthoxylum bungeanum. The sequence goes on along the minus strand of SKCR01001055.1, from coordinate 23,526 downwards.
AATGGTTTCATAAGCTCTGTTTTGATTATCTGATAATCAAGTTGCCATTCTAGAGTTGCTAAGCCACTCATTGATGACCTAGAATTTTTCTTGAGTTATTTCATGATGGTGAGACTTTTTTGGTGTTGTAAAGTTTGAATTAAAGTAATGGATTTGGTGAAATTGGTCAATTTGATGAAATTGTAAAATTAGGGTTCTTAACCCTTTCCAAATTTGGGGATTTTCATATATGTGATGTATTATGGAGTTTATACGATGCATATAAATTTTTGGGTTGATTGGATTTGATCTTAGCATGTTTTGAACATAAAATGACCAAAATACAAATAACCGAAAATTGGGGGGTGCTCTTGGCAATTTGCTAAAATTTGGGGATTTGATTGCAATCTGATTTTGATGAGTTGGACTTGTTAAAGATCATTTTAGAAATGATTTAGAATCATCCAAAATTGTATTTGATAATTTTAGGACTAAGATGATCAATTTGAAAAGTTATGGCGCGATTCGGTAATTACTAAGAAATTTGATTTCTTGTGTCATTTTTTAGAATTTGATAATTGGATAATTAAATAAAAAAGTTTATTTAATTGATCCAAGAAAAATTTTGTAATCGGAAAATTTTGATTTTCTACGTTTTCCGCTGCGTTACCGGACTTCGCCATAAAACCCCAACAAATCCAACACTAAAACTATGGGGGGGTCAGATCTTTTAAAAGACCTGGTGAGTAGATACCATAGAACAGAGTCAAATAAAATTCATAATATAAAATCCATAAGAAAATAAAATCAGATTTCAAAATTTTATACTTTATTTTCCCGATAAATTCATCAAAAACCAACAAGCATCCAATGCTCGAATTGTTGGACAAAATGACCCATAGCGTCACTATTTGCACAGATCATTGTGTTGTTGTAGCAAATTAACTATGTGGCAAGGAAATTGCACTCTCATCATTTGTGATTAGATCACCATAGATATATAAATGAAGAGAGGTCCCTATGATTAGTTCCTGGACTGAGAATGATATGAGACAGTATCAGTTCCCGAAGGATTAATCATTAAATATCCCTAGCCGGAGTATTATCGAGACTGAACATCGATAATGCGGAATAGGCTAGTATTGCACTTGTGTGCGTTGTGAGGGCACAACGGCATAGTTCTCATATATATATAAGTATTGGATACTTATGCAAGTGCGATAGGAGGTCGTGTTTCACCGATGGTACGGGAAACAGCTTCGCTCTGGATAGACCCTTCGGAATCCCATTGGTATTATGACTATGTGTCTATGGGAGGCCGAAATCAAGGTAGGTGTGTATAGTCTTAACCTGAGACTTACATCGCTAATACTTACGATAATCGATAGACTTTGGTCTTGGTGGTACAGGCTTTAACCGGTTCTGCGTACACCACTTCTGGGTTTATCAGAGAGTCGTAGTGTATTGGATGTGATGTCAATACGGAAGTATCACTCCAGTCATAGTGGAGATGATGTCACGCAGGATACGGTATTAGTGCTCTTAAGTGCTGCGCGGCCATCGGGATATTATGACAAGGTCATGTATATCCGATTATAGAGACTAGTTACCAGACATCCGACATGTGCTTCGTACGAGGCAGACACTTATCCAGCCCCAGGCCTAGCACGTGACTATCCGATACTGGGCCGATATGCACAATACAATCGTATACTACGCTTGATACAGATCTTAATATTCTTAAATGGATATGTCCAGAGAATTGGAAGACTTGGTGCTTTGCTAGGAGTCGACCTTGTCTCGTAAATCGGTAAAACGTAGTATTTGGTACGTACATGATTCAGTATACTCCGATGACCGTATTTACTGCCAATATATCCGGGGATCTCATGGGTCGCTTCCCGATAATCCACCGATGACGCACAACTCGCACTCTTGTATAATCTGGGATTATATAGAAGAGAGAGAAAGTTAATCTAGGATTAATAACGGAGATATTTTATCTAGGATAAAATATCGTCTAGAGAGAGATAACGATTAATTTGGAATTAATCGATTAAATTAATATATTCGATATATTAAACGAAATTAGATTTCGACGCGGAATTAAAATTAGATTTTAATTCGGGCGAACGAATTAATTTAGAATTAATTTAGAATTAATTCGTTAGCGACGTGAATAGTGAATTCGCTAGGCGTAATCATTTAATTACGACGCGATGGAAAAATCGTTAATTTGGAATTAACGAACCCGAGCCCGAGTGTGATTGCGAGCGCATTCGTATTTCAAATTCGAGTGCGGCATCGCAAGTCGCATCAAGCGTCAAATCATTCGTCACATCAAGCGTCAAAACAAATGTCATTTTGAGTGATGTGATTGATTGATGTGATTGATTGATTGAAAGACATGTCACTTTATTAAAGTTGATATGACTTAAAGTTGATGTGAATAGTGAAAGCTAGTGGAGGGAAAACTTTTGGTTTTTGGCTCCAAAATTCATTTAATTTATTAGATGAAATTAAATGGAAATTGATTATTATTTTGGAAAATATATAATCAAAAAGGCTTTACACTTTTTGGAACAAGTCAACACATTTCTATCTCTCCATTTCTTTTCTCTTCTTCTCACGCCCAAGACCATTTTTCTTCAATGGTTTTGAACCAGAAATGGCGTGAACAAAGGGAAGCAAGAGTTGCGTTTTCATGGTGATAACCGCAAGTGCTAGCACACTACGAGTCTTGCGAAGGTGGTAGGGAGGTTCGCCCATGAGCCGGGATCCGTTAGACGAAGCTTGGAGCTCCGTTTTCTCAGCTCAAATCTGAAAAGTTGGAGGCAGTGGACTGGTCAGTTTTGGCGTGAAGGGCAGTGGGCTTTTTGGCTTCATTCGTCTCCAAATCGACTCAACCGATCGATGTGAGTATTCCGCTATCTCCGTTGATGTGTTCACACAATAATTTCATGTGTTGTTTGATCTTGGGACCTAGATTAATACCAACAATGGCATCAAGAGCCTTAGGTTCAAGCATGAAAAATGTAGGGCTTAAAATTTGGGTAAATGTTTGTTGAGCATGATTTGAATGAATTGATTGTTTAAGTATGCTTATAACATGTCTAATTACATTTTGGTTGGACCAATTGTGAAAAAATTGATTTGGAATTATTTTCCCCAAATTATCCCCTTGGCCGAATGTATTGGTAATTTTGGATTCTTGGAATTTTTTGGTTTTGATTCATTGGATGAGTTAGAATCATGTAGGATGATGTTAATTTATTGTCAATTGGATTGTACTTTGAATTGAACATAAATCCCCAAAAATTCTATGTTGGCCGAATTGGAACTATGCCCTGATGTCTTGGTGATTTTGATTTTGTGACATTGGATGTGTATGAAATCAAATTGGATGTTGATTTAATGTCGATTGTGGGTTCGATTGGATTGAAACCAAATCGGACACAAAATCCTTCCTTGGCCGAGAGCTTTTAAGCATGTAAATGGGTTTGATTTTTCAATTTGTGTGTTGGACATATAATAATGAATTGAGTATGATTAATTGGACTAATTTAGTGTTTTGGAAATGTTGATTTAGTTGATTAATCATGTAATGCACTTTAAGTAATTAAATTGCTAAATTGGATTTATGTAATTTAATTATTTGAGGCCTTAAATTGGATTTGGGCTTCTAATGTTGTAATTGGGCCTATTGGGCTTGATTTTATCAAGTTGGGTTTAGGCCAAATGGATTGGATCCAATTAGGCCCAAAACCTTAACCATAAAGCCCAAATGCAACTAATGAACCTTTAAAGTTCAATTGGGTCTAATGGGCCAAGATTGATTTATGGGCTTATGGGGTAAATCCTGGATTGGACTTTGGTTATCGGTTTGACCCGAGTTGACCAAAAGTCCACGCCTTAAGAAATCAATTAAAAGCCCATTGGACTTTAATTGAATTGACGTTGGACGTTAATCGGTCTTTGAGACGCGTTACGATTAAATTTTGAATTTAAATCGTAAAAGGTTTATTAATAAAAGTGTAATATTTAATTTGGAATTGAATATTGAATTAGTATTAAGTACATGTTAAATTTGATTTAATGATGTAGTTTAATTTAATTCATGAATTCGTACTTAAGTACTTATTCGCAAAAACGAGTTTGACTCGAACAAAATCAAATCGTTGTTTGAACATTGGATGATCACTTAATTATCAGATTAATTAATTTGATTAGATTGATTGATAGCATGCTTATGTGTGTGAATACGTGGTTGTGTTGAATGAATAATGTATATCGGATTGATATTAGATGGGTGGGCAATTTTAGAAATTGTTGTAATAAATTCGATTTATTAAATTGGACCTGCGTGTCCAGCCTTATCACCTTCATTCTCTTTGTATTCTCTTCTCACCTATTCCCCTCTATGTATATGAGGTTTCTTTAGAAGTGTAGTGTAACGGGTAGAAGTAATACAAGTGCTAGCTTGAGTGAGAAATGGAGAGATTTGATCTAGGATCAATGTGTATAGTATCCATCCGCATATCATTATTATTTATTTCATACTCGCTTTATTATGTGTTTAGAATACATGTTTAAGGGTGTATGATGATGAGACCTTAACAAAGATAATTAAATTGGTAGCCAATTTGCACGCGAAAAACTCTCGTTAAATATCAAGCGTTTATTTTCCTTCCATTGAGTGATTCTTACTCAAGATCCGAGATTGGCAGGGGTTGTTGGCCAAAGTCAAGCCCTTGTCCGTCGAAGATGTGTTTTAATCACGAGGCTTTGTTCCATATCGGTGTCGTGTCCAAGTTGTGGTTTGTTGGCCAAAGTCAAGACCACTTCTTGTCCATTGACATTGATTACGAAGCTTCCATGTCAATGGGTCCGCGCTTGACTGGGATCACTAGGTTTGTTGTGCCAAAGCCAAGGCCTAGTTGATTCAGAGGAAAAAGGTTAGGGTATACATTCGATGTATAGGCATATATAAGATATTAATTGGGACTTGGATGTCCACCTACTGGATCTAGGAGTTGGATGAGATCCAATTGATCTTCGAGATCTACCTAGTTAATTATCATACAATTTGTTGGCCAAAGTCAAGATTGTGTGATATTTAACGGGATCCTAGCCTACTAGGAAACACGGTTTCCCGAGTACTCGACAGAGGGTTAGAGGCTCGACGAAAAACAAAGGTGCAACCATAAATAAGTAATATTATGAAAAAAAGAATTGATCGTATTCATGAATCAGACATAAATACTATGCGGATTGGCGCTCTGAGCACCAACCCCAACATGATTTAGGTTACTTAAGGTGATGTCATACTAGCAGCACCAGATTCGGTCTAGAGCATAATTGATCCAATCCATGTACCACTTGGACCAATTACAAGACACATAAAGACCATAAATACGCTATGGTAAGCCTAGCCCAATGTCATTTGTTGAACTGAAAAAGCTTAATAAAGACCAAGTGGGCTTCAAGGAAGAGAGTTCAAGAGTTATACACTTGACCCAAGTCATCGAGGAGCAACATAGATCGGTTTCATTTGTTTAGGCTTAGAATCATTTTACAACTACTTATTTATTTATTTGCATGTATGTGGAGGCTGATTTCGGTAGTTGTCCACAATCGAGATTATCAAAAGTAGGGCACGAGCGAACCTGCAAAACGAGTAGAGTGAATGAGGAGCTTACTGCCCACCGGTGTGGTGGAAGCCGTAGGCACTCCGACGCTCAAGTCAGTGTCAAGGAAGGAATATAGTTCTAGATGGGAGAGTCGAGGTTTCAGGAATACCTTAACTTCAGTTGAATGCCGTGAGGGCGGGGTATGCTAACAATGTCTGTGTGATGGGTCGTGTCTTGAAGATCTCCGCCTCCCTCTATTATTTCATTTCTTTCCTTTATAGGCTCTCTATTCTGCCTGTTGGAGTTGCCATCAATGTGAGTTATTCCTGATTTTTCATGCTTGATAACTGACGATCGTTTCTTAAAACTCGAATCTATCGACTTCATGGCGATCTTTATTGAGTTTTGATTTCCTCTTGATTCCAGTAACTGGTGTCCGTTGGCTCCCTTTGTGTTAACGGGCTTGGGCCCTTGAGGCGGTTCCGTTTGTGGGCCCAGTCTGCTTGATGGGCCTCAGGTTTGTGGTTGGTTTTGCGGTGTAATGTTATTTTTACCCTTGGGGCCAATTTTGGCCCAAACAATGTAGGGAACGTGGATGCACATTTATGGAATAATATGTTAATTTATTTTTATTTATTTGATGGTTTCATATAGGCTAAGAATTAGGAGTTATGTGCTTTAGTTAGTAATTGGTAGTATAAGGTTAATTTTGACTTTTTGGATTTACTAGGGTTTGAACATATAACTATTTAAAGTCAAAGACTCTCAATGGAAAACAACTACTCCCTCCGTCCCTTTTTAATAGGTCGTTGGTCTTTTTCCCAACAAAATAAGGGAACATGATTAATGTGGTAAAAAAATTAATATTTTCCTGATATACCCCTCATTAACACAACACAATCCACTTAAATTCAATAAAGTTGTTTATTAAATAATAGTATATAAGTAAACTTCTTCCTTTAACTCAATCTAAACAAGGAAATTGAACTATAATTTGGGATTTCCAAAAATAGAAAGGTGGCCTATCAAAAAGGGACGGAGGGAGTACCTTTTTGTGCGTGAATAACGATTTTTAGAGGATAGAATTTATCCCAAACTTCAGTGATTGAACAACGACTTATCAAAGGGTTGGCATCATTTATGGCGTTCTTTTGCTAGCAAAATTCATCTGAGACTATCTCCAAGAGTTTTTAAGTACATGTATTTTGAGAGTCTACGGGATCTTGGTTCGCATTTTATCTTTTCTATATCAAGTTTCGTATCAATTGGTTATTAGGCCAAATTCTAAGGTCTAGTTATTTATTTATTTATTTATTTATTGTCATTGTTACTTTGAGCAGTTTTAGTTTCTATTTTTATTTAATTTTTTTCTCTGTTCTTTGAGTCTTACACGCATAGTCATGTTATCATTAATGCTTCTGTGTCGTCATGCCTTTCGGTGTCTTTATTGAATCCCTGAAATTAGTTTTCTTTATTTAGTTAAAAAAAAAAAAGCAAAAAAAAAAAATTGATCATCGTCATCATATGAGTGTTGCTGTTGCAAAGCCATATTAAACTGTTCTGAGTGGGTTGGCTTGCGCTCTTAGTGAAAAAAAAATTCAAAATCAATCATACGCCTGACATTCTGTTTAAAGGTTTTGACTCTTAGTTTTAAAATTATTAATAGGTTTGTGTAAAAAAAGGTTGAATGTCAGGCCTACGTCTGGAGGGGGGGAGCTAAAGCATATTGAAGATGAAATTGTGCTTGGTTTGCGTGACTGCATACTGAAGGTGATGTGATCATTAATTGCTGTGATAATTTTATTTACCTAGTGTAATCCTGAAAAGGTAAAAAAAATCCAATTAAAAAAAATCAATCAAATTAACCTATTATCAGGATTCGCATAATGCACACCGTACTTAATATACTTGCTAAACTTTTTTATTTGGAAAAAGCATGGCCTGGTTACGGAAGGTTTTTATTCATTCCTTTTTGCACTCTATTTTTAAGTTTTCTTGATTGAGTATCGTTTTTGCTTCTCGAGTCACGTCTCATTTTTTTACTTGATACCCTTGTTCCTTTGATTCCTTGTGGATTTTCCTGACTTTGGACAATACAAGAATTGTGCAATGAATTGGTGGTTGGAGTTCGACATTGGACGGAGGTAATCACTTGAGAGGAGTGTTTGAGGGAGAGTGAAATACGAGAGCTTGTGAGGTTTCCTTTATTTAGTTAATTTATTTCTTTCTTGTTATTACTAACCTGTTTGTTAAGTAAGATGGCAGAGAAAGATATGGACGTTAATGCAAGATTTAATACCATGGATAAGAATGTGGTTGAGTTCCGAGAGATGGTTGGAAATATGATCGCAGCAATCGAGAGGTCGTCAATGGAGGTTACTAGTCACAAATTATCTAGTGTTCAGAAGGAGGTTGAGGGGTCAAAATAATCTAGGCAGGAACAGACAAAGTAACAACCATATAGGGTACCTATACATGAGGTTCAGGTGGAGAATAATCTGGATAATATGGAAGACTGGGATGAGTTCGAAGATGAGGAAGAAAGGTATAGGCCAAGGGATAGGCGGTATGAGAGGAGATATGACCAGCGGGATATGAGGAAGAAAGGTATAATCTAGGCAGGAACAGACAAAATAACAACCATATAGGGTACCTATACATGAGGTTCAGGTGGAGAATAATCTGGATAACAATGTCTTTCTACACATGACAATCAAGGTAGAAAGACAGAGGAAGAATAAATCCACATCTAGATATACTTCACATGGAACTTCTACTTGGAATGGGAAGTGGCCTAGTAATGAACGAGAGATGAGGATTTCAATAAGCCCAACACTGATAGAGGTAAAGGAAAAAAAGTGGAGACAGACAGAGTTATGGTCAAATCTGAAGTGGTAATTCCGAAATCCAAGGAGGTAAAGAGTTTTAAGTGTTTAGGTTTGGGACGTTATGCATCAAAGTGCCCAACAAGCGAACACTAATAATGAAGGATGATGGTAATATCAATTCCACAGTTGGGGAGGTGGAAGATGAGATGTATGCGTTAGAGGATGCTAGTGATGATGAGGGAGCAGCATACCCACTAGATAACATGTCGCTTGTGTCTATGAGAGCATTAACAACATTGACAGTTGAAGAAGAGACCGAGCAGCAGAGAGAGAATATTTTTCATACTAGGTGTAGCGTGCATGAGAAGTCATATAGTGTGATCATAGATGAAGGTCATTGCACTAACGTGGCTAGCACCGTATTGGTTGCAAGATTGGGATTGTCATGTTTAAAACATCCTAAGCCATATAGGTTGCAGTGGCTTAATGAGTGCGGTGAGGTTAGAGTGACCAAGAAGGTGTTGTTGACTTTTACCATTGGATCTTACACGGATGAGGTTTTATGTGATGTGGTACCCATGGAGGCAGGCTATATACTTTTGGGGAGGTCGTGGCAGTTCGATAAGATAGTGATACATGATGGGTTTAAGAACAAGTATTCATTCCAGTATAAGGGCAAGCCCATTACGTTATATCCTTTGACACCTAGACAGGTCCATGATGATCAAGTCAAATTACATTGGGAAAGAGAAAAAGAGAGAGAGAAGTCTCATCCGTAGGGGGTAAAAGTGATAGTAGTGAGAAAATGGGATCTAAACTCATGTTGCTGCTTATAAGAACACGCCATATTTTTCTTTACTTACGAACACTAACAGTTCACTTCCTGTTTCTGTTTCTTCCTTTTATAGGAATTTGAAGACGTGCTCACAGAGGACATCCCTAATGGGCTCCCACCCATTTGAGGGATATAACATCATATCAATTTCGTGTTTGAAGCTGTCATTCCTAATAGACCAGCATATATGAGTAATCCTGATGAGACAAAAGAACTACAGAGGAAAGTTGAGGAGCTGATGGATAAGGGTTACGTACAAGAGAGTATGAGCTCGTGTGTAGTACCAGTATTTTTAGTGCCTAAGAAGGTTGGGACGTGGCGTATGTGTATGGATTGTCGTGCTATCAACAATATCACGATAAAATATTAACATCTCATTCCTAGGCTAGATGATATGTTAGATGAACTGCATGGATCTTGAATTTTTAGTAAAATTTACTTTAAGAGTGGATATCACCAGATTTTTATGAGAAAGGCTGACGAGTGGAAGACTGCTTTTAAAACTAAGTATGAGCTATATGAGTGGTTAGTGATATCTTTTGATTTAACAAAAGCCCCTAGTACTTTTATGAGACTTATGAACCATGTGTTGCGTGCATATATAGGGAAGTTTGTAGTGGTCTATTTTGATGACATACTAGCATACAATAAATATTTAAATGAGCATGTGGGCCATTTGGGAAATGTGCTTGATATTTTAAGAAAAGAAAAATTATTTGCTAATTATAAGAAATGCACATTATGCATGGATATAGTCATTTTTCTTGGTTTTATAGTGACTGCAGATGGCATAGAGGTGGATGAGGAGAAAATTAAATGGATTAGAGATTGGCCAATACTTACCACAGTGTCCGAGGTTCAGAGTTTTCATAGGCTGGCAAGTTTCTACAGACGCTTTGTGAAGGATTTCAGTAGCATAGCAGCACCCCTGACTAAGGTAGTCAAGAAGACGGTTGGGTTTCAGTAGGGTGAGGCTCAAGAGAGTGCTTTTCGGACTTTCAAGGAAAGGTTATGCAGTGCATCTATCCTCGCACTACCTAATTTTGAGAGCACTTTCGAGATAGAGTGTCATGCAAGTGGCATAGGTATTGGAGTAGTACTGATGCAAGAGAAAAGGCCTATTGTGTACTTCAATGAAAATTTGAATGGGGCAACTTTGTTGTTTCCCACGTACGATAAGAAGTTGTATGCACTTGTGCGAACACTGGACACTTGGCAGCATTACTTATGGCCTAAGGAGTTCGTGATACACACAGGTCATGAGAGTTTGAAACACCTTAAAGGGAAAGGAAAGTTGAACAATAGGTATGCTAGATAGATGGAGTTTGTAGAGACATTTCATTACGTCATTCGCTACAAACAAGGTAAGGAAAATATAGTTACAGATGCCTTGTCGCACAAATATGTTTTACTTTCTTCTTTAGGTTCTAAAATGTTAGGGTTTGAATTTATTAATGGGCTTTATGCATGTGATGTGGATTTTTATGATATATATGTTGCATGTATTAAGTCTGTATTTAGTAAATTCTACCAGCATGAGGGATTCCTCTTTAGAGAAAATAAGTTGTGCATCCATTCTTGTAGTATGTATGATCTATTAGTTAGAGAGGCTCATGGAGGCAGACTAATGGGGTATTTTGGAATTAGTAAGACCCTATGAACCTTAAAAGAGTATTTTTACTGGCCTAAAATGAAGCGCGATGTAGAGAGTATTTGTGATCGGTGTCTCACTTGTAGAAATACCAAATCTAGAGTGAAGCATCATGGATTATATACTTAATTACCTGTACCTAGTGAACCATGGGTAGATATTTCGATGGATTTTGTGTTGAGTTTACCTAGGACTAAACGGGTTGAGGATTCCATTTTTATAGTAGTTGATATATTTAGCGAAATGGCACATTTTATTGCATGCCATAAAACTGATGATGCCACTAATGTAGCAGACATATTCTTTAAAGAGGTAGTATGACTACACGGGATTCCTAGGAGTATAGTTTCAGATAGAGATGTCAAGTTCTTGAGTCATTTTTGGAAGGTTTTATGGGTAAGTTAGGGACCAAACTACTTTATTATACTACGTGTCGCCCCCAAACAAATGGACAGACATAAGTGGTCAATATGACCTTGACTCAATAGTTTCGTACCATAGTCACTAAGAATTTAAAATCATAGGAAGAGTGTTTGCCATTTATAGAGTTTGCATACAATAGGTGCATTCATTCTTCTACTTCATATTCACCTTTTGAAATTGTATATGGATCTAACACACTAACGCCATTGGATTTGTTGTCTTTGCCTGTTGAGGAAAGATTATGTTTAGATGGGAAAAAGAAAACAGAATTGGTGAAACAAATACATGAGAAAGAACGTGAACACATATTACGGAAGCAGTACGCTTCTCATGCGAATAAAGGTCGTAAACACGTGGTGTTTGAGTTGGTGATTGGGTTTGACTACATATGCGTAAGAAGAGGTTTCTGGCTCAGAGGAGATCCAAGCTTCAACCTCGGGGAGATGGTCCTTTTAAAGTCATCAAAAGGATCAATGATAATGCATATAAGCTTGACCTACCTGGTGAGTATAATCTTTCTTCTTCATTTAATGTTTCTGATTTGTCCCATTTTGATGCAGATGTCGATTCGAGGTTGAATCCTTTTCAAGAGGGAGGGATGATGTGATACTAGTAGCACCAAATTTGGTCTATAGCACAATTGATCCAATCCATGTACCAGTTGGACTAATTACAAGACACATAGTGTAAAAGATTAAAGGTGATATGGCAGGCCTAGCCCAACGTCATGTAGCCGAACTGAACAAATATAATAGAGACCAAGTGGGCTTCAAGGAAGAGGTTTCAAAAGTTATACACTTGAACCAAGTCATCGAGGAGTAACATAGATAAGTTTCGTTTGTTTAGGCTTATAATCATTTTACAGCTACTTATTTATTTATTTGCGTGTATGGAACGTGAATGCACATTTATGGAACAATGTGTTAGTTTATTTTTATTTATTTGATGGTTTCATAATGGGCTATGAATTAGGAGTTATGGGCCTTAGTTTGTAGTGGGTAGTTTAAGGTTAATTTTGACTTTTCGAATTTACTATGGTTTGAACATGTAACTATTTAAAGTCAAAAACTCTCAATGGAAAACAACTACCTTTTTGTGCGTAAATAACAATTTTTAGAAGAGTGAAATTATCCCTAAGTTCAGTAATTGAACAATGACTTATCAAATGGTTGGCATCATGTGTGGTGTCTTTTTTGCTGGCAAAATTCATCTGAGGCTATCTCAATGATAGGTTCTTTGGGGGTTTACGGGATCTTAGATCACGTTTTGTCTTTTCCATATCAAGTTTTGTATTAATAAGGAATTTTCAATTGTTAGTAACTTAGGTTGGAAAAGATGGATACCAGCTACAGTCATAGCGTTAGAAATGTCAGGGTCCCTATATTTGCATTGATTTAGGTGATAAAGACAAGTATTTGAGTTATGATTGATTCATTGGAAGTATAAGGATAATGTGTTATCACATTGTGTGTGTGTGTGTGTGTATATATATATATATATGTTGTATAAAAATGTATGAATGAATATTTTATTTATGTATGGTATCAGGTTTATCTGATAAGCATATGGTAATATATATACACACATATATTTATAGTAAATAAGTCCATTCATGATTGACATGATATAATCTATAATGCATAACAAGTTCTGTATTTGCATGTTAGAGGCTTAGGAGATGGTTATGTCATCTTCTATCGGCCACTTCCTGGATATACTGGGTGTGACAAACATGGTATCAGAACACATGGCCTTAGGGTACATGACTACAGTGGTAAGGCTATGATGTTTTGTATATGTTGTATGCCCGAGAATACTCGTCTGTAAGGTATCACCCTCCTAGGTTTCATCGACTCCAAAGTAGATTTTCTTAAGTTTTATTTCTCTCTTAATATATCATAGGTAGTAGGTTTGTTGACCACTTCATATTTCGTGATAGGAAATATGTCCCCTAGATAACGTACGATAGTTTGGGATTTATGTGACAGTTTTAGCAGAATGTGAGAGTATGTAATGGATAATTTGGATTATAATGTTTCTATTAATAGATGTGAAATATGGTTTGATTGAATAAGATATACATGTGTCCATCAGGTTGTGAGGTACTCGTGGTAAATGTCAATTGGATGCTAGTGTAATACGATAACGATGCAGAGGTATAAATGAGGTATTGTGGTTATAGAATCCAGATATTTTGGAACAGTTAAAATATAATGACAGTAGCAATCTGTAGACATTGTATTTTCATGGCCCGATGATGAGTCTCATGTAAGGGAACTGTCTGGAAGTTTAGGGGGATTGTAAGGTTTAAATGCTTAAGAGAAATCATCTACATCCAGTCAGACATAACTATACATCCGGTTAGATATGCGTCACATTTCCAGTTTTACAGAATGGATCAATCTCTTTCCTTCTTAACCAATTTCCATAAAACCAGATTTTTTTTCCTTCTTAAACATTGTCCCCAATTATCTTTTTCCTTATTATCATCTTCCATAATTATCAATTTCTTTTTTAAAGGAGATTGTTTCACTTCTTAAACTAAGAAACCATCACCATAAAAGAAAAACTTTACACAAAACAATGGGCCTCGTCTGGATCAAAATTCTGAAGCTTTTAACTGACCTTCTGTAAAAAACTAAGGAAAATAACACACATAAAATCAAATCACAAACCCACAAACCACCTTAAATGACTCTTAAGTAGATAAAGCCAACAATCAACTAAAACTATCAGACGTATTCTCATAGTCGAGTTACACCTAAGGTAAGACCTGAGGGCTATTATCACTTGATTTCGTATTTACTGTTTTGAAAAGTATCTCCAACCGGCCATACTGTATATCCGTTCGGACATACATAAGTCATAAATTAATTCCTAGCGTATATAATGCCACATCCAGAAACATGCTTTCCCCTCGGTATATATGATGGAAACCCATACAATTTTTTATGTACCCGAATCCGAATGGACGGTAGTGCGGTCTGTACTTGGGATATAACTCCACGTACTAAAAGAAGAATAACAGTTTTGCTTCCTCTTATCTATGCATGTCTTATTATTATTATTATTATTATTATTATTATTATTATTATATTATTATTATTATTATTATTATTATCATCATCATCATCATTTAGCATGTAAGTCCGGCCGGACGTACATGTTAGAATACATATTCGGCCAGACATACCCATTTCTGACCAGCCATAGCTAATTTCATTATTTTTATATTTTCAGTTGTACTGTCTTCTGGACATTACTCATTACTCTTATTTTTATGTTTGCGCTTTTGTGTGTTTGAATTCTTTTGAATGATATTTTCATTGAAATGCATGATGATATTTCTCTTCAAAAATTGATATTATACTGGCATAAGTAAGGGATCGTTCCGAACCCAAACAGGCTTAAGGTCGACCTTGCTAGGGGTGTAGTGTGGCCTTAAATCATTCCTAGTGTCTTATATTAGGCGGCGACTCCTTAATTCTTCGATTAGTCCCACATGGGCTAATTGTACTCTCTACCAGCTGTGAGTTCAATAGTATCGTGATCGCCGACGTTATAGATATAGTGGAAAATTCTACTTCGCTTCTACAGATGGTGACTCCACTAGGGATAGAGAATCTTCCTCGAAAAAATACCTTGTAGTATCCATGGTTAGATTCTTCATTGTTTTTGCATACCCTTCAACCTCGATGGCGTTGCATAACATGAAATTGCTTCCACCGGTGGCAGTGGATTGGTATGCGATGATACTCATCACTCGTTGGCTCATACCTTTGGGGGTATAAAAAAAGCACGTTCATTGATCGCTTGAACACTTAGGTGGGGAGACCTAGTTATGGACAACCCTTCACCGATGAGAGCCTAAGCCTTACCCTTGATAAGCCCACATATAGGCCAATAGTTGTTCTACCATAGGAAGCCTCCATACTGCATTTGTTTGGGCCCCAACTATTTAAAGTGATTTGATCTTTTACCGTGGGCCATGAACTTGTTATGTATTTTCAAGTGGGACAAGTTTTCATTCGATGATAACTCGATCGAATACATTTAAATGGAAATAGGCCGTCTTGTTTGTGTAACATCCTATATTTTCGGGATAGTTCTGGAAGGTTCCCGGACTGAAGTTATAGTCTCGGAATAGGATGATAATAAAGAATAAGAATTCAAGCGATGATATACGGATCAGAATAATATAAAGTGAATATTTGTCGCATTAGAAGACGCGTCGTCTCAAAAATCAGTTACAAAATTTTTATTATGCGCGTAAAGTTTGCCGTTTCGGTAACGAAAATAGGAAACGAACTCCGATTAAGTTGATTCTTGAACTATCAGACTCATTTTTTCGAGATGAATAACTTTCGTGTTGAACACGTTTCAAAAATCACATCATAAAGGATTCAAAATAGCTAATTTCTGAAATTACCCTTATAAGTATGGGCAATTTAGTAATTTTGGAAGAGTGACACTTTTTATTATTTTTTTTCATTTAAAAAAAAAAGCAGGGAAGAAATACGAGAGAGAGATGGAGAAGAGAGAGAAAAGAAGGAGTGGCCGGTGCACGGCAAGCCGGCCACCCCTGGCGGTGTGCGCCGGCACCGCCGGCTTCATCTTCACCAGGCCGGCCACGTGGCGGCCGGTGATTCCTCTTTGGATGGCCGGATCGGCAAGAAAGAGAATGAGAAGCCGCGTGAGATGGGTTTCACAGTTCCGGCTCGTCGGTTCGATTCACGACCCGAGCCACCTGCCAAATCGAAGCCCTCGACGAGTACTGCGAGATGGTGGTGACGGTTTCTCCGATTCATGCCCGAAGTCACGTGAAACGAGGAGGGAAGCCGCGTATGAACAATAACCTCGATGTGAACAGTATCTCCGATCAGAATTTCTTCGATTCCAGCACGTTCGTGGGATCGTTTGGAGTCCGTATATGGCCTCAAAATCTTGGTAAGAGCTCTCGGTAAAAAGTCGCTAATTTCAAGTTTTTCGCTAATTATTTGGATGTTTCCAGTAGCTTCGTAGAGTAGCGTAGTGTTATAAATTGAGTTGTTTGAGCTTTAGTGTGTTGAATATGTGCTTGTCGTAGAATCCGAGTGAGAACGGATTAGATTAGATTGATCTAGTAGATAAAGCGTGTTTCCGGTGAAATCGGGTTTCTCGCTCGACTGAGCGTTGATGACCGTAATTATGGATACGACATAAATATGATATTGTGAGAGTAATTGAGTAATTCCGGATAAGTTCGGAAGGTTCAGGATCCATCTGCAGCATTTGTGGAAACGTTTCCGTAAGATTTTCCACAAACGCGTAAAATGATAATCTAAGCCATCTAGCTAGTTTAGAATAGTATATAAAGATGTATTAGAGTAAGAAAGCTTAAACCGTAGAATCAGAGAGGATTCGTGTATTCCGGGAAGGTCCGAATGTTTATAGATGAGTAGAAAGTTCCGCAAATAGCGGTTCTGACAATGTTTTGTTATTTGTTTTAACAGATCGGACCAGAATTATGAGTGACCGCCAAGCCAGGTAAGTAATCCATGCGATGAATACTTGTGACATGTGTTCTGTTTGAATTTAGATAATAAAGAAATTTTATAAGTATATGTATAACCATAAAACATAATGTATATATATGTATATATGCAAGTAAGATACTAGCAAGCCTGAGATTGAAAATATAAGAATGGTGAAGTATATGTATACATGATATGTGAGCAAATGCATATGAGATTATAGTTAAAAGAATGATAAGTTATAAGAAAGTAAGTATATATGTACAAATGCATGTAGAAGAATACAAAAACAAGAACATGAGTACATACATAGATAAGTATAAGTATGTATAAGTAAATAGGTATGTAAGTGGGCAGAAAAAATTATGTATGTTAGTACGCATGCATATGTGTAAGCTTGTGAACAAAGTATGTATGTATAAGCAAGTGGCTGTGAGTATTGAAGTACAAAAAGTATGTAAGTATGCATGTAGAAATAAGTAAGCAGATATATAGTATATATGTATGTTGTATACAAGTATTTTGATGCATGCTTAAGTGAGCATATAATATATATGTATATGAATATATGTATATGAATATATGTAAATGAGATGTTGAGCGCCAGACTTGAGCATGAGAAAGTATGTATGTGAGTACTTATGGTGTATGGATATGTATATTTTGGTAAGGAGACGTGCAGATTATGATGTATATAGGTGTGTGCATTTGATGGTTATATATGTATTCAAATGATTAAGTTGCATAAGAAATGGCTATATTGCATAAGTGATGATAAATGAATATATGCATTAAGCAAAGTGTTATAATGATGAGCATGTCTTGGAAACTTTATTTATGTTTTCATACTTAATTATTGATTTATTTCAAAAATGAGATATACTTTTCAGTTTCTAAGAAGATAGCCAGTTTTCTTTACAGTGAATTTTAGAAATGAAAGGTTTTAGAAAATTTTTAATTTTGATACATGATTTTTATATTTTCGAGGCATGGGGAAAAAACCACCTCAATATATAACTTTATTCAGATATGGAATTGACGTATAGCACATGTTCACATGTAGAGGACCGGAGGGACGGCGATACGTAATGCCCCCAGATCCTAGTTCAGGACTAGGGATGACAGATGCCCCTAGATCCTAGTTTCAGAGCTTATATGGTAGCATAGATCCGCACCCCAGTTCTAGTTCAGTGGCTTGGGGGACGACGATACTTAACGCCCCAAGACCACTAGTTTCAGGGACAGTATTGGTATGATTTGGGGGACGGCGATACTTAATGCCCCAAAGTCATGGATTTTCACTTCTGGCTATAGTTAGGCGTATGGGGGATGACGATACGTAATTCCCCCATACGTCATGTTTTCAGAGACGGATTAGTTTACAGATATCAGATTTCCAAAAAACAGTTTTCCAGATCAGTTTTTCATAAAAGATAGTTGTTATGGACAGAACTTTTAGAAAGAAATGATTTTTAAAAGAGAATACAGTTTTGAAAATGAGATTACAGATTTCAGAAACATTTTCCATGTAAACTTTCAAACCTAGTTTTATAATCAGTTTTCAGACAAGATTTATAGAACACCAGTTTTCAAGTAAGTTTACAGAGATTTGGTTTTTAGAAGCGTTTTCCAATTTCTGTTTGGAATTCAGTTTTCAGAAATGACTTCCCGATTTCAGTTTTCAATTCTAGTTTGAGATTCATATTTTGACAAGCATAGATAGAAAGAGTTTTCTAGTTTGAGATACATGTTCAAGTTGTTGCATGAGAATATATTATTTATAGAATATGCAAATGAATTAGTGAATTATGTTACATATTAAATTTTGATTATGCTATATATGTATTATGTGATTACGATGCATGAGTTCAGACATAGGGTAAGTAGTATAGGAAACATATATATGGCTTTGCATGTATGAAAGAATGCGTAAGTACGAGGTGTGCAATGTTCATAGGTAATAGGTAAAGGAAGGTAAAAGTTTGAATGTGTTTTTATGCTATGATTAGTTTATAAATGATTATATGATGAAGATGTGGAGTGTGAACGAATGGTAAGAGTTATGTTATAGAATGAAATGATTAATTCTGAATTATATATGTCGGATAAAAGATTAAAATAAGACTTAGTAAGTGTTATTTTTAGAACTTAAATATAAGATGATGGATCAGACAGTGGTAAGAATAAATACATGGTGAGTTAAGGAAGTTATAAAATTTCAGAACTAAGATAAGTAAACAAGGGCAAAGCAATGATATAAGTTAAGATTTTAATTGATATTGGAAGATTTTATTTTTGAATGCATGCATGGTTACTTACTGAGTCTTATGACTCACACCACCACATTTTGTTATTTTTACAGGTCAGTAGCAGTCATACTGAACCAGCAGGACATCAATGAAGACTTCGAAGATAGTGGATCGCCACAATTACAGTCAAGGGAGTCATTGAGTCATGGGTCAAGTTATGGGTCCTCACAACCCCTTGCATTTATTTTTGCACTTGTATTGCATATGTAAATGGTTATGTTGTAGTATAGTATTATTTTGAGTTCTGGCCGGAGGCCAAGTGATTTGCATTCCGTTTATTGAGTTCTGGCCTGAGGCCAAGATGATGGTTACATATATTTTGATTTTACATAAGCAGGTTGTCTGGAGGTGCTGGACTTTGATCCAGGTTTCATGATTTTTAGCAGAGGTCATGCCGAAATTTTAGTAACATCAGAGGCTTATGGAGATGGGTTTTCCTTTCTCCTACCGGTAACATCGTGGCTTAGGCGGGATGTTACAATTTGAAAACCTCGTTGGGCCTAGGATATTTGATTATGGCACAGATATGCCAATTGACGATAGTGTGTACTTCCAATTTGCTAGAGAATATAAAAATATCTAGCAAGCTTGATTCCAAGCCTGATAACAAGCCTGATAACAAGTCACTAATAAAAAGAATAGTTTTAGAGAAGATCAAATTATTTAGCAAGCTTGATTCCAAGATATGATCTTCTTCTCCTTGGTTAAAATGTAGAGAACTTCCTAATCTTCTCTCATAAATACTTTGTCTAGGTTAATTTTTCTTATACTTCGCCTTATACTTTCTTAATCAAAAACTTACTGAAACTTGCCTTTTTATAGTCAAGCTTATGCAATTTTTAATTAATAAAAGTTCTAATCAACTTTTAGGTGGCCTTAATCCAATTTGTACAAATATACATATTAGGTGTAACTAATCAACGTTGTCCTTCACTTTGATCTAATCCAATTAAATCTAGAAAAAGATTAACCACTTGATTAGTTAATTGTCTACCACATTGATTTAATCAAATTAAATCAAGTCAAATACACATATTATTATATATTTTATAATTACCAAAATATCCTCCACTTGTAGAGATATTTATGAAATTATAACAAAGCTCTAATGTGATTTTGGATAAATCCAATTAATTCCAGTAGATCAATTAAATAATTAATGTTATCCAATAATATTTAATTACTTTGATTAATAATTATAATATCAAATATTATTTATTATCAAACATTATCGGCTACCCAAGTGCTCAATGAGTACACTTCTATATTGTGGGACTCTTTAAGTTCAAATGTGTTCATCATATAAGCCTAGCTCATATGTACTTAATTCGGCCACCTTTAAATTTATGAAGAACACGAATGACCTTTCTGATCTATACAAGTCAAGATCATCACATATGTTTAACAATCCCTCCGCCTTAGGCTATCCGAGTTGTGCTTAGGAAACATAGATTACACTGTCAAGTTTCTAAGGCGCACATCTCATATTTTCAACATGTCCACGAGTCTTTACAACTAATCAGAACACTATTTTTGATATATATGATCAACCCTAGGGGATCGAGTTTGGCCAAAGTCTTAAGAATCAGGACTAAATAACATGGATACATAAACCCCTTATGTTACACATCCGGGCCCGATAGATCCTATCTTGATACACACTTGATTAATGAGTGCATCGGTCCACACCTAATAAACATCTAGTGGTCAGATCATGAAAGGTCTCTGACATGCATGGCGTAAAATGTGTGGAGGATCACGTACAAAATCAATATTATCTTATAGTTAAAGGATTACATATGTTACTCGACTCGAGGAGATTCCAATTGACGATGGTGTGCACTTCCAACTATTATGAATCACCTGTGAGTCATTCGGTATTTGCTACAATAAATACCCACATGTCTATACAATATTGCCTTGCTCATTGTCCTTTTGTTTAGACCATTGGAACTTCAATTCCAATATACGACATGTGCTAGTCTTCTAGGTTATAGGAATTCGACCAAATTCCAAAACCAATGACTATGAATATTTGCTTTAAGAATAGTTTATAATAGTAATACTATCACAATATCGGACCACCCAGTGCTAGTATTACAACATGATTATTCTAAGGTCGATGTCATTATCAGCATATTTATATATCAAACTTAAATGTATTATGACATAATAATTACCATTAACAAGGGTGAAATCAAAATGTAGCTATTTTATTAATAAATAATAAAATATAATGTACAATACATTATTTGGATTGGCGCTCCAAGTACCTACTCCAACAGTGTCAACCATATATGACTTGCCCACCAAAACTGGATGGCTAAGATTGTCCGACCATGTGGCACTCATCCAAGCCCTTGGTTTAAATTCAATGGCTAAGATCGACCTATGCATGTCGCATGAATTCATGTGATTAGCTCTAAATCAACGGGTAGCTTTGACGTGAGTAGCTTATATAAAGACATTTCTTCTTTTTCTTAAAACTTTATCAACTGCTTTATTTCACTAACCCTCTAAAAATTATTCGATCTTTCCTTTTTGTTTTTTCAAGCAATGAACAAGAATCTTTTCCAATCTCTTCAATCACTCATCTCCAACAATACAAATAAGTACATTTCTAACCCTTTTTTTCCATTATATCATGAATATGCTTTATTTTATTTGCGAAAGCATGATCAATATACCATATAATGGACATGTTTGTCTTTGTGTTTTCTAGGTTTCTTGTGGTTTTTCTGGGTTCATTGTGTTTGAGCATGCTTTTCTGGGTTTTTTGGGTTGTTTGCCTGCTGGGTTTCTTGGTACAATTTTGGGTTCTTAGATATGGTATTTTGTTACGTTTCTGATGTTTATACATGTTGTATGTATAGAAATACATGTAAAGGCCGAGTCATGGTTTGAGTAGCATCTAGGTCGTGTTTGGGTTTTGTTTGCAAAACTTAATTTCTCATCATGGCTATGGCACTTAGAGCTTTCTAGGGTTAGTTATTCAGTGAAGATATAGAGTAAAACCCTAAGAGTTATGGTAAGCCCAACTAACAGTAAAATAGGCCCATAACTTAGACTAATCTTACACCTCGGGTCGCCCTTTTTTTAGGAAAATGTCTGAACCGGAAGCCACATCCCATCTTCCATTCGAGATCATCCCGACCAAGGTGCTCTCATCAAGTCTTACTGCTCCGGGAACACCCAGACCTGAACACACCAATCATGACACCACTCTGACCCCCACTAAAGAAGAAAACCAACAATCATCGTAAGAGAACCCCGCATTAACCCAACCTATCCCTCTTTAGACTCTAAAGGCCTGGTCATGGACTGGTATTCTTCTATAACTCGGGCCGAGCTAGACCGTCTTAGTAAGAGATTCAACATTCCTGAGGGGGTATACTTGGACTTACCTGACAATCATGATCAGGCAAGTCAGCCAATTGGTAATCAGGTAGCAATCTATACAGCTTTCTACGATATGGGATATTTCATAAAGACGCTCGCAGCTATAAACCTGACCCCATGTCAGTTGAACCTGAATGGATGGAGAGTGCTCGTCGGATTATACATGATTTCGAGTCGAGCCAGCCTAGGTGAGACATTGTTACGAAGTTGAAGTGACTCTACCGCCTTAATGCCAACCCAAAGAAGTACAAAGGTCGGTACTATATGCTCGTCTATTCTAAGAAAAGAGTATGATCACCAAGCTCCTAGGCTGATCTAGTTCTAGGTTTGAACTGATCGTCTAGTTATCACCGTCGTCTGGTTCAATGAACTAGTAAATCAATTAATGTGTAATCATAGAAAGTGTTTCTGAAAAAATATCGCTCCAAGTGGCTGTTATGTAATCACTCCTAATATTTGATATTCTTGAATGATTAAAGGCAAAATACATATTTATAATTGGTATCTCATACCAATTATTCATTCGGACTGATAAAAATTTTAAAAGTTGATTTTTCCCAACAGTCGCGTTTCCGCTGCACACACCTCTAAAACCCCAACATAAAATATTATCAGAGCGAGTCGGATCATGTATCCATAAAATAATTCATTCGTAGTATATGATATTAAATCCAAATCTGGTTTACACATGTAAGTAATCTGGATATAAATGGATTTCTGTTGCATAACCCACATTGTGTCAAAGCTGTGTGGGTGTGACTTATAAAAATTCATGTTAATTCAGATTGCATATCTATATTTGATGTAGATCTAAAATCCAAAACCACACCATAGGAAAAGCCCTATAATAAGACTATGGTAGTAGTTTTTGCTGGGAAAGTGAACACTTATGGTCTTTTATTGTCATTACAGATGTAAATATTTTCCTGATGCTATAGCTATTTCATGCCTAAGCTGTC
>SKCR01001054.1:0-28515 GCA_019454045.1 Zanthoxylum bungeanum | reverse complement strand
CTAAGAAGTAGACAATAAGATATAAGAAGAAAGTTTCCAGGAAACAAACTGAAAGATCGCTCGTAGCTCATGTACATGTCTGCAATGCAAGAAGTCTGAACACTAGAAACATTTTTGATCGGTGAAATCACACATGTAACGCAAGCGCACATATCGCTCAAGTAATATAAATTGTATCGATCCTACAAGGACTTAATACCTAAGCTATTAATTTATGAAGCTAAATGTCTACGAGTATCTAATTGATTGATTTTGGTTGGATGGTGATTTTAAACTAAAGACAAGTAATTAAAACAAAACAAAGGTAGATTTTAAGTTTTAAACAATGATATAAAAATATCCAGGGTTGCGAATCATTCCAATATCTTTTAAAGATGAAGTGATTATCTCATGTTTGTGCAATATATCGATTTATTAACCTGGAACACAAAGTTATGCAAAAGCCTCTTCCGATGGTCAGATGTAAATACCCAAAGTAATCCAATTAACTATATTCATATGTTAATTAAGAAACTCTGAATTCATTATGATTAAGTTCCAATTATGGCTACCCCTGTCCGACATGTATATTCCTATCCTGTAAGGAAATCTACCTAAGAGACATTTACCCCAAGGTGAGATCGTGAGCTATTGAGTATATGGCTAAAACCTGAAATCCATTTTCCAAGTTCATTTTAAGTTTACCAAATCAATCTTATTAATGGCCAATTAACAAGAAACATTAAGCTTAAGACTCAATAAATAAACCAATATACTACCCAAAACATAAAATAACCACTTATAAAACAATGATATTGGAATTCATCACAACCTAGATAATATTTTTAGTTACAAAACATACCTAAAATTACAAAATACATAGTTAAACAAAATAACATAACAGAAAATTAAAAAGTAAAGAAAATTACAACAATAAAAGAAAATGCTAGAGCTATGGGTTTCACTTTTGATACTTCAAATATAGATTACTCTCTTATCAATTAATCATTTCTTGAATTAATTATATTAAAACCAACCATATAGGCGGTGAATGTCATTTGTCCAAAGTCCAACTGATCATATAGGCGGTAACAAAATCATATAAACCGACCATGTAGGCGGTAACAATGTTAGTACCTAAACCGACCATATAGGCGGAAACTAAGTCCAATAATATAAAACCAGCCATATAGGCGGTAAATAATTAATTCAATTTACTTATTTAAATTAAGGGAGTAAATCTAAATTATTATATTAAAAGTTTCACCCCAGACTCCAGCAAAAAAGAGATTACCTACTCATAATGTAATTAAAAACACATAAAAATTTATTAAATAAATAAAGAGAAAATACAAGAAAACTTAAATAAACATGCAAGACACTTTCTTTTAAGTTTTCATGGAGAAATCACCCAAAGAAAGCATGAAAAATTTATAAAGTTTAGCTTGATATTTATAGGCAAATATAAAAGTTTCCACCAATTTATCCACCAACATGGCATCAAATCCTCCATTAAACATGCAAAGTTTGACAATTTCCATTTTTTAATTTTATTTAATTTATTTGTTTTTGAAAATGACTTGAATAATTACACATAACACACTTTCAGATTATTTCAATTTCAGTAATGAAAACTTCAGAATTCGAAAATCTTATGATCTTTAAAATTGTAGATCTTTGAGTTTTCTTAATTTGGACTTTGAATCACCTCAATCCAATTTTGGAATAAAAAGTTATGGCTAAAATATGACAATTACGCAAAGATGAAATTTCCGAAATTGTACTTCGTTAGAATGCCATTTCAAGTTTCCAATCTCCAAAATCAAAATGTCAAGTCCAACTTTTACCCTTATTTGTTCCAAATTTCATCCTGATTGATTCCATTAAGTCCCGATTTTATTTTATCTGCAAAATAAACTAAAACACATCAAAACGTTCATAAAACTCGAGAAACTATACAAAATATTAAGTAAAAGGGGCGGTAAATATTGATATATTTTCCGTTCATCACACCCCCAAACCTAATATTTTACCAGTCCTCGAGCAAAATAATAAAATAAAATACAATAAAAAAAAATTAAACTAAGGCACTTTTATAGGGATCGCGGTTGCATTTAGCGTATGCAACAAGCCTTTAAACCCCTATGTGTCCCTAGTGGGTGAGTTGTAGTCTCGTGAGGGCTTACAGTGACGATACACACAAATGTCAATCAAATGCACACAAAAAAAAAAGATAAAAAGATAAAAAAATTAGTGACTAAACAAGTGAAACTTCTTATTTAAGTTAATATTTGTTTTCTTTCTTTCTAAATTACCAAATAAGTAAATTCTCTGATTATTTTTACCATTCTCCATATACATAACCAACAAGGTATTAATCAGCTCATTGTGCCCACAATATTAATAAGTGTAGTTGAAAAGAGAGTAATATTTTTTCCTAAAGTTATATCAGAATTCACACCATTTTTATCAATGATTTTTTTTTTTTTATTTACAACATCTTCAATCCATGTAGCGAGCTTTGGGCCAGTGACTTCCAAGCCAGTTGGCTTTAGGGTACTAGGTGTTAAAACACCCCTACAGACTTAATTACTCGGATCTCAGATGTTTTTTTTAATTCCATCATTTTTTTAGATGATTCCTCCAATTAAACCAGAGCACTGAATATTACAAACTTTTCAATTACAACTCATGGTCTTATGTTACCATGCATATTGATAATACATATCAACTGGGCATACGAAGATCTAATTTAATCAGTATTATGGAGAATTCATAAATTAAATAATTTAAAAGGAAATAAACAAAATTAACTTGTTACGAAATATGTTGAGATACGTTTCAGGATTGGAAATTCCTTACACAGCTATCTCAAACATCATTCCACCTGATTAGTCAAGTTAAAAATACAAAAACAAAATATATTATATATATATATATATATTTTATTTTTTTTTGAATTTTTGAAAATTTTTGACTAAAATCAAATAAAAACAACACAACGAAAAATAAAAACAAGATACTAGTCAACCATTCCCCTCCCCAAACCTAATTGAGACATTGTCCCCAATATCTAAAAAGTAGAAGAAGAGTTTAGAAAACAATATATGGTTAGCTGAAATTCTACATCTAAAAAGAAAATTAAAGGTTAAGATCCAGATTTATCTGACGCTTCTTACCACGATCATTATCGAACCAGTTTATCTTGGAAAGGATAGAGTCAATTTGTGGTTCAAAGGCTAAGAGTTGGTCAATTAAATCATTGGCTGTTCTGGCAGTGAAGATGATATATTTTACATGTTTTGAAACAAACCCATTTCTCCGGGCATCATCAAGAAACACACAAAGAAAATCATAAAATCCATCAGCATTAAACAGTCCAATCGGTTTCTGGTGTGTGTTCAAGTTTGCCCAAGATAGCACTGTAAATATTTCCTCCATCGTGCCCAAGCCATCTGACAAAGCAATAAAAGCATCAGAACGGTTAATCATTTCCATAAGTCGTTCAGACATACCTGATACAATACATTCATCTCTGTTTGATGGTCCTATAAGATTCGCTTTTGCCAAAGGTTTTGGGATGATTCCCAAAACTTGACTTCCTCCTTCCTGTACGGCTCTTGAAACGTACCCCATTAGTCCAAGATTGCCACCACCATATACTAGGTGCATATTCCTTTCAGCTATGACTCTACCCAATACCTGTGTTGCCGAACGAATTTTGGCTTAGAACCGACACTAGTACCGCAAAACACACAGATATTTAAAACTCATCTTCTTGAAGTTGCTTCTATTATTATTATTATTATTATTATTTTTATGTATTTCTTTCTCAAATCTGGATGTCTTCAAAAGTGCAACGACGAGCTGAATTTATAGAACCTGAAAAAGGGTGAGTAATAATAACACTAGTATCTGTCAAATGATATTTATTAGCTAAACAGTAAAATAAATCTTGAAAGTCAAAAAGTCTAGATCCTGTCAGTGAAAATAAAAGAAAATAACAAAACAAATCATAATTATTAGTTAAAGACAAAGATATATTAATATTTACAAGAAGTAATGGCTTGAATAACGTCTATGCGTCAGGAACAAGCTTCATATCCAATTTTCTTATAGATTGGCAAATAGAGTCTTTTAAAGTCAGAATTCCCGAGACTTAATTGTTGTATTTCTTTTCGAAACTGTGTATGTAACATGCGAATTGCGTGATACACATATCAACTGGGATGCGTCTCAAGAGTCAATAATATGTCATCTAATGACTCCTAACTCATGTCATCCATAATGAATTTAATTTTATCTTTGCGGTTATCAGACATCATTCCTAAATAACGACAACGAATATTAAATGTCATGCTTGCACATTATAGCAAACACCTAATCTTTTAGCTCTTCTCTTTTTAGCATATATGCTTCTTTCTAAACCAGGCAGAAATGAAACAAAAGATTCAGAGGACTCACCTACCAATCGGACTCGTGCTTCAATAATCCAACGAATGTCATTAAGAATACCTTTGATCATCAGAAGTCTCATTCGTTCCAAGCGAGTTTTGTAGACTTTCATCATGGAGTTTTGAGGAAGAGAAGGAAATTGCTTGTGAAGATTTACGAGAACGTCTTCCATCATGAAATGTGACTTTACCTACAAAATTTAAATACATAAAAATAAAACACACCAAATCTGAATATATACAAAAATTGCATGGGTTGCCTCTCTGCTAGCGCTAAGTTTAACGTCGTCAGCTAGACATGACTGCCCGAACGTTAGGCTGGATCTGAAAGTGCGACACTTTCTTTTTGTCTCTCAAATGATTCTCCCCAGTAGTGCTTGACACACTGGCTGTTAAATTTGAATGTGTTGTTGGACTTGGGGTTGTATATCTCAACAAATCTGTAGGGTAATACCTGAATAATCACAAATGGACCTGACCACATTGATTTCAGCTTTCCAGGAAAACATTTCAATTGTGAATTATTTAACAACACATGCTGCCCCGGTTCCAGTTGTCTGGGTATTATTTTTTTATCATGTCATTTCTTGGTCTTTTCTTTGTACAGTTTGGCATTTTCATAAGAATATAGGTGAAATTCCTCCAATTCGTTGAGTTGGTGGAGCCGTTTTTCTCCTACTGCTTGTAGATCAAGATTTAACTTCTTCAGTGCCCAGTACGTTTTATGTTCAAGCTCCACTGACATATGGCATGCTTTCCCAAACACCATTCGATATTGGAATATACCAATAAGTGTTTCGTAAGCTGTCCAGTAGGCCCATAATGCGTCATCTAGTTTTGTAGACTAGTCCCTCCTTGTTGATCCAACAGTTCTCTCCAAAATTCTTTTGATCTCCCTATTTGAAACTCCATTTGACTGCGGATGGTAAGTAGTGTCAATTTTATGAGTAACTTCGTATTTGGATAGGAGTGCATCGAAGTATCTGTTGTAGAAGTGTGTGCCACCATCACTGATAATTACTCGAGGTGTTCCGATGTGAGTGAAAAATTATTTTTAAGGAATTTTATCACCACTTTTGAATCATTTGATGGTAGTGCTGTTGCTTCAACCCATTTGGAGACGTAGTCTACTGCAATCAGAATGTACAAGTTCCCAAATGATGGAATAAAGGGTCCCATAAAATCAATCCCCTATACATCAAATATTTTCACTTCGAGAATGCTTTGAAGCGGTCCTTCATTTCTCCTCAAAATATTTCCCATTCTCTGGCACCTGTCACATTAAAGAACAAATAAATAAGCATCTTTAAACAAGGTGGGCCAGAACAAACCTGATTGTAGGACTTTGGCTGTGATTTTATCTCTGCTGAAGTGTCCGTCATATGGTGATGAATGACAATGCTGCAAGACACTATTGACTTCCTCCTATGGAACAAAACGTCTCAGTAATTGATCAGCACAACGTTTGAACAAGTACGACTCATCCCAGACATATTACTTGACTTATTTGAAGAACTTCTTTCGTTGCTGATGAGTCCATTCCAACAGCCATTTTCCCAATACTATGTAGTTTACATAGTCAGCATACCAAGGGACGTCCTGTTGTTTTATGGCAAACAATAGTTCATCTGGAAAGATTTCTTTGATTTTCAGTTCATTGCCAGCTGTTTCTCCATTTTCGAGCCTCGATAAATGATATATGTAGGACACAGGACCTGGGCGACGCCGTTCCTAGGCTCGCGGCCTAGTTTGGGAAGTACTGAATAACATGGAGTCGCCACCCGGTGTGAACGGGACAAAGGTTTAAGGCCGCACTCACCCCTCGCAAGGGAAGACCTCAAACCGTTGGGTTCGGAATGATCCCTTACTTATGTCACTTGTAATGAAAGGATTCATGTAATAATTTAACTAAGCTTAAGTAACACTTATTTCCAAGAGTATCATGCTTCTAAATTCTCATATGCAAAATAAAACTTATGTGTACATTTTTACATATATCTCATATTTAAAATTGCATGCTTAACATATATCAAGGTAGCAACGAACATACAACTTTACACATCATATTCAGGAAAACACAAGCATACACATTGACCATACAAGCACACATATGGGCACTTTTCCAAGTGGTACGTGGAATTGTAGCCCAAGTACAGACCGCACTACCGTCCATTCGGAATCGGCTACGGAATTTACGTCTGGGTTTCCATCCGATATACCATAAGAAATAATGCTCAAATGTTATCATGACATAAGCATACGAATTGTAATACATTGACGCATTTGCATAAGAAAGATCAACCAATAGGCGATTATGCATGAATATAATAAGACAGACTCAGTTCAGTGTGTGCACGTTCGTGTAGCGTTCGTAAACGCGTTCGAACGGAAATGAAACAGAATGCTCGCGTTCGAGTAGCGTTCGTAAACGCGTTCGAACGGAAATGAAACAGAATGCTCACGTTCGAGTAGCGTTCATAAACGCGTTCGAACGGAAATGAAACAGAATGCTCACGTTCGAGTAGCGTTCGTAAACGCGTTCGAACAGAAATGAAACAGAATGCTCACGTTCGTATGGCGTTTGTTAACGCGTTCGAACGTAAATGAGACCTGATGCATGATAAGGCAAAAATGTATGCGCGTTCGAGTTGCGTTTGTGAACGCGTTCGAACGGACACGGACCTGATGCATGAAGTGGAATGCAATACATAAACAGAAAATAAAGGGGCGCGGCGAAGTACTGCCATAAAGGTGACCTTTTGGGGCTCTTGATCTCTCAAAGAGAGGACCTTTAGACCAACATACTAAGCCCATGCGCGTCACATCACACGTACAAGAATAGAACCAATCATATCAACCAAGTATGCCCGATTGAACACATCTTACATCCAATCTGAACACACATCAACCGGCGCGGCAGAGCATCGTGGTAAAGGGCTTTTAGCCCCTCCCCATAGGGGATCTCACATCACACTTACTAAGCCCATGCGCTCGATTGACTTATGCATACGAAAATAAAGATAATAATATCAAACTAAGTATGCCCGATTGAACGTATCTCGCGTCCAACCGAACATACATCAACCGGCGCGGCGAAGTAGTGTCACGAAGGTGGCCTTTTCGGCTCTTTTTCTCCCAAATGGAGGACCTTTGGACTAACTCACTAAGCCCATGCGCTTGGTTGAATCATGCATAACTAACGACATATTGAATTCAAGTAAAGCAAACTAAATAAACAAGAGCAACACAACAAAGGAGAGATGGTGCCGTTTTACTCAAGCGGTACGTGGAGTTGTGGCCCGAGTACAGATCATATTACCGTCCATTCGGAATCGGCTACGAAATTTATGTCCGGGTTTCCATCCGATATACCGCGAGAGTTGACACATCTCTCATTCATCCAATACCCACAACATACATCATACACACGACTGACACCACAAATACAGAAAATATAATCAAAATAAATGGCCAGAAAATAAAATGAGAATAAGTGTGAAAGATACCCTCAGGTCTAACCTTTTAAGCCGTCTCTCGGACTCGCGTTCCACGGAAATCGAAAGGGGGTAAAGCTCCGCAACTTTCTGGTCCACTGGTTCAACGTCCTAGCTCACTGCTTCGCTGTTTTGCTTACGGTTCGAACTCCGTTCTGCTCCTATTTGGCTTCTGTCTTGCTGCTCACTGCACGGGCCACCTGTTTTAACGTTTCCAATAAACTATTCCAAGTTTGTGTGGGTTTTTAGTGTAATTATATATGATTATCCTTAAGATTATCTATGTAGTTTTTATGTTACTGTTTTTGGGATTTTGGGGACTGTTTTGGGAGGATTTTTGTTGCTACTTAAAGTGATTTAGGGGCTACTTTGGGAGTGGTTTAGGTTGCTATTTTTTGTGTGATTTTCGGTGGTGGTTGGGGATTGTTTTGGTGTGATTTTCGGTGGTGTGAGAGTGAGGATCAAGGGAGTGATATGCTTGTGATGTCTAGGATTTCTTGCTATAATTCTTGTGTGAATTGTGTGTATGAGCTAGAGAGATTGGAGAGAGTTTGGGTGTGAATTATATGTGTCAATGAGAGGATATCTTTGGTTAGGGGTTGTTTATATAGAGGAGGGTTAGGGTTGACAATGGAAGGGATCTTGTTTCCAAATTAGGAGAGGTGAGAAAGGCATACACAAGATTGAGGGGGGACAAGATATTTTAAATTAGGAAGTTGTAATATTTAATTTGTGTTGGTTTAGGAATACAAATATTTTATATTGGTAAATATCTTATTAGATTAGGAAGTCAAATATGTGATTGGCTTTAATTGGTTACGATTGATTTTAATTTGGTATGATTATATTTTGATTTAGTATGTGATTTGTTTAATTTAGGCATGATTTTAGTTTAAGTTGGTAATTGTTTATTTTAATGTTTAATATTTAATTTAATATTTATTTAATTTGGGATGTGTTTTATGGGCTTTGGGGAGCTAAATGGGCTGGGGTGTGAGGCTAGCAGCAAAACCAGAATTACCGGCTCCGTTCGAACGCCTCATCGCACGCGGCACGAACGTCCGCAATCTGCACGAGGTTCGAACGAAGTAACGAACGCAGCACCAACGAAGACAGTGAGCTTGTTTATTCTGAATTTCCCCTTCCGATATCCGTTTCCCGCGGCTTCCGTGACTCAAAAGGTAGTGCCTCCAAGTGAGGCTCATCATCGGGTTTCACATGCGAAAATGCAATGCCTACAATATACCACTTGCTTTTCTGTCTCTTTCCTGTCTCAGATCTCCACGTCAAATTCTTGCAGTAGAAGCACCCAACAGATCAATCTGGGTTTGGCATTTTTCTTTGCGATCCGGTATTTGATTGCTGAATGATCTGTGTAAACCACCACTTTGGGACCCGACAGATAGGAGCATAATTTATCAAAAGTAAACACAACTACGAGCAACTTCTTTTCAGTGGTTGTTTAGTTGAGTTGAGCTTCATTCAGAGTTCTGCTAGAGTAGTAAATGGTATGCAAATTTTTTGCTTTGCGTTATCCCAAAACTGCACCTACAGTAAAATCACTTGCATCGCATATCACCTCAAATGGAAGAGTCCAGTCTCGTGCTACTATGATGGGGGCAGAGACCAGCTTTTATTTCAAGATCTCAAAAGCTTTATGGCATTATTTGGTGAGCAGATTGCATAGAGGTTTAGCAATCATGGAGAAGTCTTTGATAAGTCTCCTATAAAAGCCTACATGTCAGAGAAAACTCCAAATCCATTTGACAGATGATGGTGGAGGTAGTTTTTAAATTGTCTCGATCTTTGCTTTGCCTACCTCGATTCCCTTTTATGATATCCGATGTCCTAGAATAATCCCTTCCTACACCATGAAGTGGCATTTCTCCCAGTTGAGTACCATGTTAGTATCTTCGCATCTTTGTAACACTTTTTCCAGATTTTTCAAGCAGTGATCGAACGAGTTTCCAAACACAGATAAATCATCCATGAAAACCTCCATACTTTATTTCAGCATGTCTGAGAAGATGGCCATCATGCAACGTTGAAATGTGGTAGGAGCATTGCATAGTCCAAATGGCATCCTGCGGAAAGCAAAAGTACCATACAGACATGTAAAAATGGTTTTCTCTTGATCTTCTAGGGCGATGGCAATCTGATTATACCCCGAGTATCCATCCAGAAAATAGTAAAATTCATGTCCCGCCAATCTGTCTAGCATCTGGTCAATGAATGGTAATAGGAAATGATATTTTCTTGTTACTTTGTTCAGTTTCCTGTAGTCCATACATACTCTCCATCCAGTCACCATTCTTATTGGAATCAGCTCATTCTTTTCATTTGTGACTACAATAATTCCTCATTTCTTTGGTACACATTGCATAGGACTCACCCAAGTGCTGTCAGAGATGAGGTAGATGATGCCGACATCCAACTATTTGATAATTTCTTTCTTCACGACCTCTTTCATGATTGGATTTAGTCTCCATTGATGCTCCATTGTGGCTTTGTACTCGTCGTTCATCAGAATTTTGTGCATGAAAAAGGATGGACTAATGCCTCGAATGTCTGCTATATCCAACCAATGGATTTCTTGTATTCTCGTAACACTCTCAGCAACTTATCTTCATGCTCCAATGTTAATGACGAAGAAATAATCACAGGTAAATTAGAAGAGTTTCCTAAGAATGCAAACCTGAGATGGCTCAAAATTATCTTAAGTTCCAGTTGCGGTAGTTCTTCAATCGAGGGCTTGATTGAGGGCTTGATTCGTTCATTTTTTTGTAGTTCCAAACTTTCCACCCGTGGTGTCGATTTGAAGCGAAATGGCCTGTCAAGATAATTGATACATTCTAAAATTGCATCATCTAGCTCGCTGTCAGTCATATTGGTGATGCAAGCTTTAAGTTTATCCGTGAAAAGTTACATTGCATCAGTATCCTGGATGATACTATCTACAACATCAATTCTAAAACATTTCTCCTCCTTTTCATCACTCGGAAATTTCATGGCTTTGAAAACATTGAATGTAACTTCTTGGTCCTACACTTTCATGGTTAATTCTTCTTTTGTACATCAATAACAGTTCGACCTGTAGTAAAGAATGGTCTCCCGAGGATGATAGGTACATCTTTGTCTACTTCCATGTCAAGGATAATGAAATCTGCGGGGAAAATAAATTTGTCGACTTTAACCAATACATATTCCATTACGCCTCTCGGAAATGTGAGCGATCTGTCAGCAAGCTGCAGAGTAACTGAGGTGGGCATTGCTTCTCCAATCTGCAGTTTCCTGTAAATAGACAAAGACATCAAGTTAATGCTGGCACCTAAATCACATAAAGCCTTACCAAAGTAATGTTCGCTTATGGTGCATGAGATGGTGAAACTGTCAGGATCTTTCAACTTGGGGGGTAGCTTTCTCTGAATGATGGTGCTGCATTCTTCTGTCAATGCCACTGTCTCATAATCTCCCAATCTCTATTTTCGTGAAAGAATATCTTTCATGAATTTGACATAGCTGGGCATTTGTTCCAATGCTTCTGCAAATGGAATGTTGATATGCAGCTTTTTGAAGATCTTCAGGAATCGGGCAAACTGTTTGTCTATTTTGCTTTTCTGGAGAGGCTGTGGAAAATGTGGAGGTGGAGTGAATTTTTCTCGATCATTTTCTTTTGCCTCATTTTCCTCCATCTGTTGATCTGCTTCGCTACTTTCTTTTGGAACTTCCTCAGTGGATGCCTTGATTCCAACATCTTTGTTGATTTCAGTACCGCTTTTCAAAGTAATGGCTTGACATTGCTCATTCCTTCGGTTTCTTGGATTTGGTTTTGTGTTGCTAGGAAGGTTACCTTGCGGTCTGTAACTCTGAGCATTGGCCAATTGTCCCATTTGATTCTCCAGTGTTTTCAAAGATGCTGCTTGACTTTGAAAAAATGCTGCTTAGGATTGAAACATAGCATCATATTTAGCTGCTTGAGAGTCGTATTTTGCTTCTAGCTTTTTGAACATCTCTGCAAGCATATCTTATATTTCTGGCTTCTTTTCATACTTCTGACCCTTGTTTTGCTATTGGAATCCTGGTGGAGGATTGTTCATTTGCCCTGAATCATTGCTCTATGCGAAATTGAGATGATTCCTCCACCATGGGTTGTAAGTGTTGAAATATGGATTTTCCCCTGTTTGTTGAAATTTTTGACATAATTCACCATCTCATCATGTTGGTCGTATGATTCTGCCTCTGGTGCTCCTCCATATGGTGAACTTGTGGATCCAGCATTAACATTCATGTTAAGAGTTTCCAGATTTTTGTAAATCATATCCAGTTTGGCATTCATTGTTGTGTTGGCTCCAACTTCATAAATTCCAGTAATTCGTTGGAACATGTTCCTTTATGTTGGCTATAAAGAATCGTTGTTGGCCATTTCTTCAATTAGGTCACAGGTATGATCTTCTCCATTTGCCAATAAAGCTCCTCCAACAGCATCATCAATTGTGGTTCTCATTAGTCCAGAAAGTCCATTATCAAAGGTTTGGACTTGTAACCACTTTGCAATATCATGGTGAGGATATTTTCTGAGTAACTCCTTGTATCTTTCACAAGCTTCACAAAGGGATTCTGAGCCATGTTGCATAAAGAATGTGATGTCATTCCTCAGCTTTGTAGTTCTGGCTGGGGGAAAGTACTTTACAAGGAATTTGGTGGCTAGAGTGTTCTAAGTTGTGATGAAACTTGCTGGTAGTGAATGTAGCCAAGCCTTAGCTCTGTCTTTCAAGGAATATGGAAACACACACAGTCTCATTACTTCTTCAGCCGCTCGGTTGTAATTAAAAGTGCCGCAAACTTCCAGGAAGTTGCTGATGTGGGCATTAGGATCTTCAGTTGCATTCCCCCCAAACTGAACTGAATGATGTATCATCTGGATGCATGTTTTGATGTCACACGTATTTTCTGGTAAGGGAGGAAGTACAATACATGAAATGAAGCCGTCAACCACCAGAATATTTATGTCTCGAATGGGAATTGGTGGTGCAACCTCCAAAATTTCAGGTTTCATGTTGATTAGTGCTTCTTGACCTTCTCGCATTTCCCTTCTTAATTTTCTGATGGTTCTTTCAATTCTAGGTCAAGCGGACGGATTTCAAAGCTTCTGGTCCTTCTATGTAGTGTCTGAGAACCTGAAATACAAGAAAACAGAAATAATAAGTAAAAAATAATTAGACACAGGTAAATGTATTTAACCTTAAAATTAATAGTGAAAGATAAATAGGTCCCCGGCAAAGGTGCCAAAAACTTGATCGGTGAAATCACACACGTAACGCAAGCGCACATATCGCTCAAGTAGTATAAAATGTATCGATCCCATGATGACTTAATACCTAAGCTATTAATTTATGAAGCTAAATGTCTACGAGTATCTAATTGATTGATTTTTGGTTGGATGATGATT
Source organism: Zanthoxylum bungeanum (assembly GCA_019454045.1). Classification (NCBI taxonomy): domain Eukaryota; kingdom Viridiplantae; phylum Streptophyta; class Magnoliopsida; order Sapindales; family Rutaceae; genus Zanthoxylum; species Zanthoxylum bungeanum. The sequence continues at coordinate 15,139 of SKCR01001054.1, read as the reverse complement.
TTAAACTAAAGACAAGTAATTAAAACAAAACAAAAATAGATTTTAAGTTTTAAACAATGATATGAAAATATCAAGGGTTGTGAATCATTCCAATATCTTTTAAAGATGAAATGATTATCTCATGTTTGTGAAATATATCGGTTTATTAACCTGGAACACGAAGTTATGCAAAAGCCTCTTCCGATGGTCATATGTAAATACCCAAAGTAACCCAATTAACTATATTCCTATATTAATTAAGAAACTCTGAATTCATTAAGATTAAGTTCTAATTATGGCTACCCCGTCCGACATGTATATTCCTATCCTGTAAGGAAATCTACCTAAGAGACATTTACCCCAAGGTGAGATCGTGAGCTATTGAGTCTATGGCTAAAACCTAAAATTCCTTTTCCAAGTTCATTTTAAGTTTACCAAATCAATCTTATTAATGGCCAGTTAACAAGAAGCATTAAGCTTAAGACTCAATAAATAAACCAATATACTACCCAAAACATAAAATAACCACTTATAAAACGGTGATATTGGAATTCATCACAACCCTAGATAATATTTTTAGTTACAAAACATCCCTAAAATTACAAAATGCATAGTTAAACAAAATAACATAACAGAAAATTAAAAAGTAAAGAAAGTTATAACAATAAAAGAAAATGTTGGAGCCAGGGGTTTCACTTTTCATACTTCAAATATAGATTACTCCCTTATCAATTAATCATTTCTTGAATTAATTATATTAAAACCGACCATATAGGCGGAAACTAAGTCCAATAATATAAAACCAGCAATATAGGCGGTAAATAATTAATTCAATTTACTTATTTAAATTAAGGGAGTAAATCTAAATTATTATATTAAAAGTTTCACCCCAGACTCCAGCAAAAAGAGATTACCTACTCATGATATAATTAAAAACACATAAAAATTTATTAAATAAATAAAGAGAAAATACAAGAAAACTTAAATAAACATGCAAGACACTTTCTTTTAAGTTTTCATGGAGAAATCCCCCAAAGAAAGCATGAAAAATTTACAAAGTTTAACTTGATATTTATTGGCAAATATAAAAGTTTCCACCAATTTATCCACCAAACATGGCACCAAATCCTCCATCAAACATGTAGGAGTTTGACAATTTCCATTTTTTAATTTTATTTGTTTTTGAAAATGACTTGAATAATTACACATTACACACTTTCGAATTTTTTATCAATTTCAGTAATGAAAACTTTAGAATTCGAAAATATTATGAACTTCAAAGTTGTAGATATTTGCGTCTTCTTTAATCTGGAACTTGAATCACCTCAATCGGATATTAGAATAAAAGGTTATGGACAAAATACGACAATTGAATAAAGTTAAAATTTCCGAAATTGTACTTCGTTGGAACGCTATTTCAAGTTTCCAATCTCCAAAATCAAAATATCAAGTCCAATTTCTGCCCTTATTTGTTCCATATTTCGTCCTGATTGATTCCATTAAGTCTCAATTTTATTTTATCTGAAAAATAAACTAAAACACATCAAAACGTTCAAAAAACTCGAGAAACTATACAAAATATTAAGTAAAATGGGCGGTGAATATTGATATATTTTCCGCTCATCAATTGTCCAGAGATGAAAGGAAAAGAAGGAACCCCATGTACGCTTTGTATTTTTCTTATTATTAACATCTCATTAGCCTTAGATGTAAATAGTGATTGAGTGTTAGACACTGGTAGTCCTACTCATATTTGCAACTCCATAAGAGTTAAAAGAAGGCTAAACATATAAGAGATCCAACTTAGAGTTGGCAATGACGAGCTATTGGATGTCAAAACCATATGAACAGTTGTTCAAGATCTCCATAATAAATGTAAATTAGATTTACATGACTGTTTTTATATGTCATCTCTTATCAGATAAATAATACCTTAACCGATATTAGATAAAGAAAGATATAAAATAAATATTAAAGATGATGATTTATGTTTATATGATACAGACAATGTTCTTTATCTAAGGTCATTATGTTTTAGAAACATATAGAGATGCCTTTAATGTAAATGAAAATATAAGTAATAGATCTGAATTAAATAATACTGAATTAAGGCATATGAAATTGGGCCACATAAGTGTTAGACGTATATAAAATTAGTAAAATATGGTTTGATTGAAAATCTTACCTTAGATCCATATCCAATCCGTGAGTCATATTTTCTAAGGAAAATAACAAAGGCCCAATTTCTTGGTGTTGGGCATCGTGCTAAAGATTTATTGGAACTAATACACAGCGATGTGTGTGGTCCATTAAATCATGCTGTTCATAATGTTTCTACATACTTCGTGATTTTCACGGATGATGAGTGGTAAATCTATCACTATTTCACACTCATTTAACCTAATATTTTGTATAGTTTCTTGAGTTTTGTGAATATTTTGATGTGTTTTGTGTTATTTTGTAGATAAATAAAAGTTCAGGACATTCTGGAGGTGATTTGGGCCAAAACAGTGAAAATTAGATGAAAAGGGTATTTTGGTAATTTCGCACGTCGCGACGCCAAGACCTTCAGCGTCGCGACGCCTAACGTGCGCTGAACAGTGCTAACGTGCGCCGGGTCCACAAATCAGAATCTGAGAAAAGTTTGACTTTGCTAACATGCGTCGTGCCACGTGTCACCATCACAGCCGATCTGCTAACATGCGCCGTGACACTTGTCAGCATCCTACGGTGCCGACAGTCATCATCACCACGTGTCACTCCACGTCATTGCCACATCATCAGCCACATCACCAGGTTGACCAAGTCAAACTACCACCTCACCGCCACGTCATCATCAGCCAATCAGAAAGTGCCACATGTCGCATTCCTACGGTGCCGACAGTCTCTTTCCCACGTGTCGCCACGTCACCGCCACATCAGCGCCATGTCACCGCCACGTCAGCGTCACGTCAACATCAATCATTGAGTATCTAATCTTTATCTGACACGTGGCGGATAAGAATCTCATCGACCAATCAGAAGCCGCCACGTGTCACAATAATTGAAGCCCAACTACCTCGCCACGTGTCACCTTATCAGCTTATCCAGAATCTGCAAACAGATGAACCAGAGCGTGCCACATCGACAGAAGCTAGCGTAGCGACGCCAGAGGCCTTGGCGTCGCGACGCTGGAAGCATACGCCTATAAATAGAGCTTCAAATTTCAGTTTTAGTGGTACCACTCTCTCTCTTCTATTCTATGTAAAGAGAGAGTTTCTCTCTCTAATTTCTTTTAGTTTTTAGTTTTTTTAGTTTTTTTAGTTTTGTAAATAATTTTAATTACGTTTTGTTAATATAGTAATTTATTTTTTTACTTTTTACAGTTTTTACTATTCACCATGAGGAGGTAACTTCCCCAGCTATGGTGAAAGGTAATTCTTTTACTGTTACTATTTAGATTAATCTCCCTTAAAAATAATATATTCACTATTTAAAATATTGACTTAAAAAGGATACCGCCAGATTGGTCGGTTGGTAATTCATTTTAATCTGGTTTAAACCTGACTAATAAAGGATACCGCCAGATTGGTCAGTTGGTAATATTATCACAAGTTTATATATTATTTTATGGGAGATATCTAAAATAGTAAATAGTAAAAGTAATTCATTTTACCTTAGCATTTTATTTTATTTTACTTTTCAGCTTTTACTTTATGTCTTTTACTTTTCAGCATTTTTACTTTATGTCTTTTACTTTAAGTTTTTACTAACCCTAGTTATGTGTTAGTTATATGGGGCTGTGATGAATTCTAATATCACCGGTTTATAAAGGGTTATTTTATAGTTTGGGTAATTTAAAGGTTTACTTATTAAGTCTTAACCTTAATGCTTCTTGTTGTCTGATCACCAATAAGATTGATGTGGTAAATCTAAAATGAACTAGACATAGGGATTTTAGGTTTCAGCCTTAGACTTAATAGCCCACGATCTTTCTTGAGGATAAATAACCCTTTAATAGATTTCCTTACATGATAGACATATACCTGTCGGGCGGGGGTAACCATAATTGGAACTTAAACTTAATGAATCCAGATAATTTGGTTGACATAGACATATGGTTCAATTGGGTTAAACTGGGTATTTGCGTCTGACCATCGACATAGGCTTTTGCATAATTTAGTGTTCCAGATTAGTAAACTGATTTATTACATAAACATAAAATAATCACTTCATCTTTTAAAAAGATATTAGAAGGATTCACAACTCTAGATCTTTGTGTCTTTTGTTATTTTCCTTAGTATTTTCTTTTGTCTTTTTATTTATTTATTTATTGTGCAAAACCACATTCAACCAATCAAACAATCATTCTCTTCTCCATTTAATTAGATATTTGTAAATAAATAGATTCAATAATGAATAACAACAGTAGGAATTAAGTCCTCGTGGGATCGATATTTTTATACTACTTGAACGATACGTGCGCTTGCGTTATACATGTGTGTTTACGCGCGGTCAACGGATGATAAGTCAAGATATGAATATGTCTATAAATCATAAATATTTGACAAGTTCAAAATATTCTGATACGAAGTAGTAAAACAAACCAGTAAATTCATCAAATGTCTTTGATTAATCAATGTGGTGAATTTATGAGCAATGAATTCAGAAGTTATTTAAGGGAGAATTGAATTCTCGCCCGATATAGCCCACAATGAGCTCTTTAATATAATGGTGTATCTGAGCGGAAAAATCATATTTTATTGGATATGGTGCGATCTATGTGAGTTATACATATCCTTCATATTACCTTTAGGGTCATGTTTTACTTACTGCTGCTCACATACTTAATAGAGTTCCATCGAAAGTTGTTTCTACAACCTCATATTGGATATGGTTCGGTAGAAATCCAAGTCTTAGATATTTAAATATTTGGGGTTGTCCTGCATATGTTAGAGTTTTGCAGTGGGATAAACTAGCACCCAAGAGGTATAAATACAGGTTTGTTGGATATCCTGAAAATCTTTGGAATAAAAATTCTATGATTCTGAGCAACAAAATATATTTGTTGTTCGCTTTGACACTTTTCTTGAAAATGAATTTTTGAGAGAAAGTGAGAATTATAGAAAGATTGAACTTGATGAGTTTGATCCCAACAGTAAGGAATCTAAGACGAAACCACAGATCCAACTAGGTAAAGGATCTATAACACAGGTTCTACGTAAGTCGAATAAAAATCAAGGTCTCCTAAGAGATTGTTTATAACATTTGATGTCAATCTTGATGTTCTCCTATTGGAAGAAACATATCCGACTACGTATAAACTGACGATATTGGATATCAATTCGGGAAAATGACAGGAAGTCATGAATTCTCATATGGATTCTATGCATGTCAATCAAGTCTGAGACTTAGTTGAACTTCGTGAAGGAATTAAATCTATTGGTTGTAAATGAGTTTATAATAGGAAGCGATGGCTCGATAGAAATGTGAAAACCTTTAAGGTCCGACATGTAGCGAAATGTTACACTTAATGTCTTATGATTGACTATGATGAAATTTTTTCACCAGTAGCCATACTAAAATCCATTAGCATTCTTTTAGCCTTTGTTGCATATCATAAATGTGAGATATGGCTGATGAATATGGATGTCGCTGTCCTAAAGGGATTCCTCTAGAAGGATATCTATATGGAACATCCAGAAGGTTTCGTATCCAATGAGACTTCAAAATAGGTTTGTAAGCTCCATAAGTCTATTTATGGACTTAAATAAGGCATCCTGAAGCTAAAATCATCATTTTGATGAGAAAATTAGATTATCTGGCTTCATCAAGAATGAGGAAGAACCATGTGTTTATAAAAAAATGAGTGGGAGCATGATAATTTTCATAGTCTTGTATGTAGACCACATCCTTATAATTGGAAATGATACAAGATTGATACACAGTGTGAAACCCTACTTTTGCAAGAACTTCTCCATGATAGATATGGATAAAAATTCCTATATACTAGGTATAAATCTCTACTGTGATAGAGTTAGGAAGCTTATAGGGTTGTCGCAATCAACGTACATAGATAAAATATTGGAAAGGTCTGCTAGGCAGTAAATGTACCTTTCTGATACGACATATATCTTTTGAAAGAAAATGAAGGAGAGAGTTAGAACTTCTAACTTGCCATATGCTTATAGGAAGCATTATGTATGTTATGTTATGTACTAGACCTGACATCAGTTTCGGCTTCATTGTGACTGACTGATATCAATCTGATCCAGGTAATGATCATTGAACAATCGTGAGATATATCCTGAAATATCTTAAGTGTACTATGAATAATTTTCTTATATATGGAGAAAATAAGCTTCAATTTAAGGGTTATATAGTCACTAACTTCCAAGGAGATCCAGATAATAGATAGTCTACATCCAAATATATATTTACCCTTAATAATAGTGCAATTAGTTGGTGATGTTCATAGTAAGACTCAACAGTTGATTCCACCAATGAGGCGAAATTTATAGCGATTTTAGAAGCTGTATAGATTAGAAATGTTATCACAGAACTTGACATTGTGCCTAGGATTCGATCCTATTGTAATGTGATAATAATGGAGCAAATGTGTAGGCTAAGGAGCTGAGGGTGCATTCCAAGTCTAAACACATGGATAGAAAATAACACATGATTATAGATATTATTGAACTAAAAGACATAGTGGTCTTGAAGGTTCAAGGTCTAGACAACATAGCAGATCCGCTTACTAAGGCATAATCTTCTAATTTATTGGATAAACATTAGGAGAATATGAGACTGAAGTACCATCCAGATTGGCATTACGTAAGTGGGAGTTTGTTGGAGTTGGTGCTTGGAGCGCCAATCCGGATAATGTATAGTAAATTATATTTTATTATTTATTAATAATATAACTATAATTTCTTTTCAAACCTTATTAATGGTATTGTCATTATGCATATTAGATATGCTAAAAATGACATCGACCTTGGAATAGTCTTGTAGTAATACTGGACACTAGGTAGTCCAACATTAAGATAAGTATTACAATTTTAAATTATTCTTAAAGTATATATATATTCCTAATCGTTGGTTTTGGAATACGGTCGAATTCATATAACCTAGAAGACTAGCACATGTTGTATATTGGAATTGGAGTTCCAATGGTTTAACCTGATGTACCATGAGTTTTGGAAACTCATATAGACATGTGGGTATTGGTTGGACCGAATACTGAATGATTCACATGTGATTCCTAATAGTTGGAAGTACACACCACTTTCAATAGGAATCTCCTCGATTCGAGTAGCATATGTGATCCTTTGACTATAGGATAACATCGATTTTGTGTGAGATCTTCCACACTTTGATGCCATGTATGTCGGAAATCTTTCATGGTCTGACCTCTAGATATTCATTGGGTGTGGACCGATACACCCAGTAATCAAATGCGAGTCAAGATAGGATCTGTCGGCCCGTATGTGTACCATAAGAGGTTTAGGTATCCATGTGAGTAAGTCTCAATTCTTAAGACTTCGGCTGAAGTCGATTACCTAGGGTGGATCACATCAGTTGTAAATAATAGTGGACATGTCGACATGAGATATGCGTATTCGAAAACTTGACGGTTTATTCTATGTTTCCTAAGCACAACTCAGATAGCCTACGACGGAATGATTGTTAAACATATGTGATGACCTCGACTTATATGACGAACGTGTCTGAACTTAGAGTCTCCCAATATGATGTGTACTGGTTGAACACTTGGGTAGCCAATTAATTTTGATAAAAGATCATATTCGATATTATAATTATCAACTAAGATAATCAAGTATTTTTGGATAACATTGATTACTTACTTTGACCTAATTGGATCAATTGAATTAATTCAATAATTACACAAGGACTTAATTATAAAATCATAATCATCTCTACCATTTGAGGATATTATGGTAATTGTAAGTATGTAGTAATAGGTGGTTTTGGCTTGATTTAATTGGATTAAATCAAAGTGGCAAACATTGAACCAATATATTCCCAATCATTGGATTAAATCAAAGTGGTAGACAATGAGATTAGTCACACCTAATTATACATATTTGGACAAATTAGATTAAGCACACCTAAAAGTTGATTATTAATTAAAAATTGCCTAAGTTTTGCTATATATAGCAAGCTTTATGAAGATTTTAATTAAGTAAAGAAAAAGCTTGAGAAAGCTAAATATAAGAAAAAATTAGAAAAATTAGCCTAAGTTAGAGAAATGTTTAGAGAAGCTTTGTAAGGTCTCTACAACATTTCATTTAGGAGAAATCAAGATTGGATATTGGGGTGAAACTTGCTAGTATTGGAATCAAGATTGGATCTTGGAGTCAAGCATGCTAATCATTGGACGTTCTCCAAACATTTCAAGAAGGAGAAATAGATTGTATCTTTGAATCAATCTTGCTAGGTAAGTTTGATCTTCTCCAAAATCTATATTTTTCATTAGTGAGATATATGATGTTGAATTATGTATTAGATATATAATATTGAAATTGGGCAAATTAATTGTGTTAGGATGCTTTGGAAGTATAAACACAATATGCTTGTAATTGGGTCAAAATATTTATGTTAGACATAGATATAAAATTAGAGTTTGGAACTTTAGCTAATAGCTTAGAGCTAAGACTACCATTCTAGAATCACTTGACCACTTTTGGTGACATAGAATTGTTCACGAGTCACTTCATTGTGGGATTCTAATTTGGTTTGTGTTTTGGATTCAAAATTTACGCAAGTGTATATTTAGAATAAATTTATGTTTTTGTAAAAATATTTGATATTTTAAAAAACTTTATTTTTGTTCTATAATATGTGTTGATATTGGTTTTGATGTTAAAATTAATTTTGGGTGTTTTGAGAGTATTTAAGGAAGGTTGAAAGAATTTAGGGTAGAAAACCTATTGCCTTCAACTCTCTGTTTCCAAAGAGCTGAAGGCCTGAAGCTTATTTTGAAAACAAATAAAAAAATTTAATTGAGCTGGGTGCTACAACGAAAGGCACACGGTACACGCTTCGCGCTCTTAAATTTGTTTTCTCCCGTTCTGTAGTTTCCCGACTCCGATTCATCCCCGATTTTTTCCTATACACTCTTAATGGAATATAGTATTTCATTAAATTATTTAAAATTACACCCATACTTGATATTCACGGGTTAAATCCATTTCCGCTGTGCGGAGCACCGATCCGACCCTAGGAGTTCCATAACTACCCTAACAGTTGCAGTTTGGGTATATGAGTTTCCCTTGTCCAGTGGGAACATTTTGTTAAATGACTATTATTTTGTACAAGATGTATGGCAAATATTATATCACTTTTTTGTATTAGATACAAATGGCTTTTGTGTAAATATTAAGAACCGTTCTTTATATTTATATGATAAATATAATATTTCTATCATTGAATGCCAAATCAAATGGCTTTTGTGGATATTCATACTTTGTTACCTTTACTGATGATTTTTCGCGGTATGGTTATGTTCATTTGATGAATCACAAATCAGAAACTTTTGAAATGTTCAAGGATTTCTGAAACGAAATGGAAAAGCAAACTGGAAAATTCATCAAGTGCCTACGATCGGATCGAAGTGGTGAATATATGAACGGTGAGTTCACTGATTATTTAAAAGAGAATGAGATTATCGCTCAATATACTCCTCCAGGTACTCCATAGCACAATGGAGTGTCTGAAAGGAGAAATCGAACTTTATTAGATATGGTTCGCTCTATGTTGAGTTATATAGATCTACCTTATTACTTGTAGGACTATGCGTTCCTTACTGCAGTTCATATTTTGAACAAAGTTCTTTCCAAAGTTGTTCCTACGACTCCATATCAGATATGAACTGGTAGGAAACCGAACCTTAATTATATTAAGGTTTGGGGCTGTCCTGCGTATGTCAGAGTGGAACAGTAGGATAAGCTTTTACCTCAAGGGCAAAAGTTTAGGTTTGTTGGGTATCAATCTAATACGAAAAGATATTTGTTCTATGATTTCGAGCGTCGAAATGTGTCCGTAGCTCGCTTCGTAAAATTTATAGAAATAGAATTTTTGGCTGAATGAGGAGATCATAGATAAGTTGAACTTGATGAAGTTCAACCTATAACCGACGAACCACAAAAAGAACATGAGGTTCAAGAAGGTGAATGATCTTTGACGCACTCACTTCGTAGGTCGAGTAGGGTCATAAGACCTCATGATCATTTGTCTTTGATATATGACATATATATTGATATGTTCTTTGCAGAAGAGACAGACCCGAAGACTTATAAAGAAGCAATGTTGGACATCGATTCCATGAAATGGCAGGAAGACATAAAATCAGGGTTAGACTCAATGTATCAGAATCAAGTCTAGGACTTGGTTCATTTTCCTGAAGGAATCATTCCTGTCGGTTGTAAATAGGTTTATAAAATGAAAAGAGGGCCTGATAGAAGTGTTGAAACGTTCAAGGCCCGACTGGTTGTAAAGGGTTACACACAACGACCAGATGTCGACTATGATGAAATATTTTCACCAGTTGCGATGTTGAAGTCTATTAGGATTTTATTGCTCATATCTGCCTACCATGACTAAGAGATTTGGCAAATGGATGTCAAAACGACATTCTTGAATGAATTTCTTGATGAAGAAATCTATATGGAACGACCAGAAGGTTTTACGTCCAGCCAAGACTTAGATATGATTTGTAAGCTTAAGAAGTCCATTTATGGACCTAAACAAACTTCACGGAATTGGAATCTTCGATTTAATGAGGTTATTAGATTGTATGGTTTCCTCAAGAATATGGAAGAATCTTATGTGTATAAAAGATCAGTGGGAGTATGATGGTGTTTTTGGTACTCTATGTGGATGACATCATGATCATTGAGAATGATATCGGGATGATACATGGCGTGAAAGTTTATCTCGGTAAAAACTTCTCTATGAAATACCTAGGTGAAACTTCTTATGTCTTGGACATAAAACTCTATAGAGATAGAGAGAAGAAGCTTATTGGATTGTCTCAGTCGACGTACATAGATAAGATATTAAAAATGTATAATTTCAGCAACTGTAACACAATTAACATACCTTTTTGACATGGTATACATCTTTCGAAGAAAACATATCCGCAAACTGAAGATGAGAAGATTAAAATGTCTAATCTACCTTATGCTTCATGTTTAGGTACCATTATGTATGCCATATTGTGTATGCGACCTGATATTAGTCACTCGATTAGTGTAACCAGTAGATATCAATCAAATTCGGGTAACGACCATTTGATGACCGTTAAACATATCCTGAAGTATCTTAAAGGTACTAAGGATAAGTTTTTGATTTATGGAGAAGGAAAACTGCAAGTTAATGAGTATACGAACTCGGATTTTCAATTGGATCCGGATGATAGAAAGTCTACATTGGGATTCATATTTACCCTTAACAGCGTTGCAGTCAGTTGGAAAAGTTCCAAACAAGGTTCGACATCTGATTCCACCACTGAGGCAAAATATATTACGGCATCTGAGGCTGCAAAAGAAGCTGTATGGATTAGAAATTTTTTCACAGAATTGAGAGTTGTCCCAAGCATTGAGAATCTGATTCTCTTGCACTGTGATAATACCAGAGCTATTGCGCAAGCAAAGGAACCCAATGCACATTAAAAGACGAAGCAAGTGGAATGAAAATACCATATAATTCGAGAGATCATGTCGCATGGAGACATTATCGTATGCAAGATACAGAGTGAGGACAATGTAGCAGATCCTCTTACCAAGACTATTCCTCCTAAGTTATTTGATAAGCATGTTGAGGCGATGGATATGAGATACTATCAGTTATGGCACTAGAGCAAGTGTGAGAAATTGTTAGAGTTGGTACTCGACGTGCCGATTTCTCATGTATTTTCTTGTAAATACGTTTATGAATAATATTTTGTTATTAATAAAATATACAGTTTCGTTGATATATTATCTTGTAGATGGTAAAGACGTATAAGATCTAAGAATGATTAAGTTATAACGTAATTGTAAAAGCGTCGCAATTGACATTGAGAAATATTGTAACATTATCATTCTTAAATTATTCTTGGTCAAGGTTTACATTCTTGGTTTGTAAGTAAACCCGGGATACCGGTACATGTTGTATATCAGAATATTAGATTCCAGGGATTTATCTCAGTGAGCCACGAGTCTAGGGAGACTCATATAGATATGTAGGTGTTCATAGCGGATGAACACTGAACGACCCACGAAAGATTTCTAATAGATAGTATACTTGCGTCAATATGAATCTTCTCGAGTTGAGTAGCATAGTGGTCATTTGACTTAAGATACCATAGTGGATATATGAGTTATCCTCCACACTTTGGTGGCAGTCACGTCTTTGACCTTTTTAGGTTAGACCTCCGCTTATTTGTAGGTGTAGACTGATGCTCGTGTTATTCAGTGATGTATCCAGAGAGGATTCGTCAGTCCTGCGTACATGATTTAGGTGTCCACTTCATGAGATTACGATTTATCAAATCCATGGCCATGGTACACTTGGAAATGAGTCTTGAGTGTTATTGAGAAATCGTGAATCTATACGTCGATGAGATTATACCTTATGAGATTTGACGATTATATATATTTCTCAGGTATTTATCCGGATACCTATGATGGATTGATTTTTCGTAAGCGGGGATCTCAACTTGTATGATTCAGCGAGAATATCTGTGGTCGTCATAATTTATGAGTGGGTAAATTATGGACACGAGATTGGATTCCTTGATGGATATACCTGAACTTAAAGAGTCTCATATAATAAAATATACTCGTAGAGTATTATGACGACTTATAATGAATAATATTGATTATTTGGAATCGTTTAACGGTTAAATGAAAATTACACATGCATGGACATTCATTAATTTCCTAAATTAATGTGTATATGTATTAGTTACATAATTTGATTAGATATGCATTAATTAATTACCAAATGAATTTGAAACATATGTTAACCATGAATGTATTTTATCATTTAGTGTAAAATGTTGAAATACATTATACATTTAATTAAATGAATGAATGAATTAAAATATTATTAATTAATTTATTAAATAAATGTATTTGGAATTTATAAGTATATGTCTCACATATATAAGACATGTGTTATATACTTTAAAGGTGATATTGGTTTTTTTTTTTTCAGGAGTGAGTGGAATGAGATATTTTTTCATGAAATTATTTTTCAAAATAAAAATTTATTTTTTCTCTCTCCCTATAGGGCCAATTTTGGCCAAGCCTAATAAAAAAAAAGGGGTTGTTCCTTTTTCTTCTTCAATTGAACAAGAACAACAACAAAAGAAAACCCTAAGAAAAGAAGAAAAAATCGGTGAGATCAAAACTAAAGTTTTAAGCTTAAATATTTGGAAATTCAAGGTAAGTTTCTTAATCTTTTAACTAGAAAATTATTTCCTTTGCTTTAGTTGAATACATGTGATGTAGTTTTGATTTTCTCTCCTCTTGAATTTGGATTTTGCTTGTTGGATGCTTGTTGGGAAGTATATATGCATGTGTGATGAAACTTTAAGCTTAATAATGGTTATTAAAGTTCAATTTTCTCTAGGAAATTTAAGTTGTCATTCTAGAGTTTCTATGTCATTTTATGGAATCTTAAAATTGTTCTTGAGTGTTTTTGGACGTGGTGAGACTTTAAGAATGTTAGATAGATTATTATAATGCTAGATTGAAAGCCAATTTGGTGAAATTTGGTTAATTTGATTAATTGAAATTTCTAGGGTTTATGCCTAATGTTAAATTGAGGTTTTTCATTCTATGGATGTAATTGAGTATATAAGAAGTATACTATTCATTTTGATAGAAACACTTAATTATGTAATTGACGCTTTTGGACTAAAATGAGCAAATTGTAAAAGTTTGTAACTTAGGCAATTTTCGGTAATAGGGTATTTTGGACATTTCTAAATTTGATTTGGGATTCAATATTAAAATAAACAATTTATTTTAATAGTCTAAAGAAAATTTTTGAAATTTGAAAAATCTGATTTTTCGCCTTCCGTTACGCTACCTGACAAAACCGCAAATACGCCAACATCAATCTCTTCAATATTAAAGGATAATTATCTCTCTTTTATTAGAGATGATATATCATGTGCCGGGTGTATATGTCATCTCTCTCACATTTGTGGGGCCCGCCTGCTGTGAGAGAGATGACATATACACCCTACACATAATATAATTTTCGCTTCTATTAACATTATAATTTTTTTTCATATCACATCATCGTGATTACTAAGAATTATTTATCTATTAAAATAATATAGCCACATAAGCAACCTAAAAATTTCATATTTTTATTTAAAATTTCTTTTAGAATGTAGTTTATTTTTCGACAATTCATTTACTGCAATACCTAAACAAATAGGTATTTAGTTTTGTTAACCTGCATTTTTAATTATTTTTTAAATTTTATAATTTAGAACAGGCGAGTGATGGCTATTGGCCAGGCTTCCACATAACGTGCATTTTGTAACAATCATGACCGTCCCTAACACGTGCGAAATAATTACCCGTTATTATCGATTTAAAAATTCCAATTTTTTGGAGCGACAAAAGCAAGCAATCGTGTAATCCACGTGCGACGACGACTTCCTTTATCCCGGCGCGTGTGTTATCATTTCTCTTTCATCGTAGTAGGTATTGTTTTACATTTTAAAGACACCACCTAACTACATCATCACCTAATAACATGACATCATAAATACCACAACCCACACATATTTTTTTTTTTCAAAAAATTTATACACCATTCTCCGTCGTTGACATTTGACACGTGTATATAAAGTTCCTTGGACGGCACACGGATTTGTGATATTAGAAAATGGTAATTATTAGATTCATCCTATTAGTTTGTGAATGTAACAAATAGGTGCATAAATTTATCACTTTGTCTTATATTATTCATTGTCTTCCACTTGCAAGTTTTCAAGTAGAAAAACAAGATATTTAAGCACATTAAATTTAAAATATTAGGTATAATAGTAATAACAGGTTTCAAAAATTGAGATATAAAACTTATATCTCAACTAATGTAAAATAAATTAGCTATCTGAATCTAGTTCGACTGATCATGAATTCATTTAAGT
>SKCR01001053.1:0-28378 GCA_019454045.1 Zanthoxylum bungeanum | reverse complement strand
TGGCAAAGCCACCTGTATTGACACCTCCGAGACCGGGCAGACCTTTGATATTGTTTTTGGCTTTAGAATCAGAAGCACTGGGGGCAATGATGGTACAGGCAGATGAGACAGGGGTAGAACATGCCGTTTACTATCTGAGTAAGAAGATGCTCCCGTATGAGGCTCGATATCAGGAGGTTGAGAAGATCTGTCTTGCAGTGGTATGGGCTTCCAGAAAGTTGCGACATTACTTCCAGTCATACAAGATCCAGGTAGTGGCAAAGGAGAATCCTCTGAAGTATCTTCATTCGGTGCCTTCACTAGTGGGAAAATTGGGCATATGGTTGGTATTGCTGACAGAGTTTGACATTGAGTATCTCACCTCCAAAGTGATCAAAGGGTGAGCAGTAGTAGAGTTTCTGGCAATGCAACCTGTTGAGGGGGATCGGTATAAGTTTGAATTTCCAGATGAAGAGATCCAAGCAAAACGATTCAGAGATGGAAGATGTACTTTGACGGAGCAGCAGTGAATTACAAGGGAGCCGGAATCGGGATCGTGATAGTAACCCCCGAGGGAGAGACTTTTCCTTGGCCAAGAGGTTGACATTCAGAGTGACTAATAACATGGCTGAGTATGAGGCATGTGGTTTTGGTTTGACAGCATTGATAGCCTTCAAGGCCGGGCGGGGTGTGAAAGTCTACGGAGATTCTATGTTTTAGTCCAGCAGATGCGAGGAGAATGGGAATTGAAAGAAGAACGGTTGAAACCTTACCTTTTTCACCTCAGAAAGTTGGCACAGGTTATCCTCGAGTGTAAGTTTCAGCACTTACCGAGAGAAGAGAATCAGATGGCAGATGCATTGGCTACACTTGCAGCGACTTGGGAAAATCCAGAAAAGTTAGTGATGAGACCGTTGATACTGACAACACAGCAAGCCAACCTGTTTATGAGATGGAAAGAATTCTGGAAGTTGAGGTCGACGACGACAAACCTTGGTATTATGACATTCAGAGGTATCTGGAACATGGTGAACTCCCGGAAGGGGCAGGCAGAAAAGACAGAATAGCCATTCAGAAGTTAGCTTCCCAGTATGTGATTTTGAAAGGGGAACTGTACAAGAGGCAGGCAAACGGTATTCGGTTGAAGTGTTTGAGAAAAGAAGAAGCTCAGCATATAATGGAAGAAATACACGTCGGGGTATGTGGTCCGCACATGAACGGGTTGAATCTGTCCCGCAAGATAGTGAGACAAGGTTTTTATTGGTCAACCATGGAAACAGATTGCGCGAAGATGGTGAAGCACTGTCATGACTGTCAAGCACATGGTAATTTGAATCACTTACCGCACACAGAATTACACGGGTTGTCAGAGCCGTGGCCTTTCTCAGCATGGGGGATTGATATGATTGGGGAAATTCGACCGAATGCATCAAATGGGCATCGCTTCATAGTAGTGGCAGTAGATTACTTCTCGAAGTGGGTGAAGCCGAATCATTCTGTAATGTTACAGCAAATCAGATGGCAAAGTTTATAGCTCGGAACCTCATTTGTCGGTATGGTATGCCGCATCATGTAGTGACAGACAACGGGGGTCAGTTTCAAGGAGAGACAAAGGCAATGTTACAGAGGTATGGGATAGGCCACCACAAGTCATCACCGTACAGGCCGCAGGCAAATGGGGCAGTTGAGGCAGCCAACAAGAATATAAAGACGATTCTAGCCAAGATGACAGAAAATTGCAGAGATTGGGCCGAGAAATTACCGTATGCTTTGTGGGGGTACAGAACATCAATGAGAACAGCAACATGGGCCACACCTTACTCTTTGGTCTATGGAATGGAAGCAGTATTGCCAGTAGAAGTGGAAATACAGTCTATGAGGGTATTAACAAGGCAGAATTACCGGAACATGAATGGGCCGCACAAAGGTTGATCAGTTAGCACTTTTGGATGAGAAGAGAACGAAGTCTTTGTATCACATGCAGTTGTATCAGAAGAGACTAGCTCGGGCATTCAACAAGAAAGTGCGTCCTACCAAGATCAGAAAGGGTGATTTGGTACTTAAGCAGTCGAGGCCGTCGACGACAGATCCGAGAGGAAAATTCAGACCAAACTGGGAAGGACCTTACATAGTGCATAAGGTAATGGGAAATGTAGCAGTGAAGCTATCAGACTTGGAGGGGAACGAGTTCACCGAGCCGATCAACGTAGACAGATTGAAGTAATACTTCGCCTGAGGGAGAGGAGACCGAGTAGTCACCACGGGAATTAGCAGAAGACCTAACCCAACGGAATAAGAAAATCATTCATGCATACATGTAACATTGCATTCTCTTTGTGTTGTTTTCGTTTTGTGTTCGCAGGTTCGAAGAAATGAGAAAGCGGCAGAAATGAGCCAAGCAGCGTCAGCGCAATTTCAGTTTTTGGGATGAGTCCCAATGGGCGAGGCCCATATCAGCTTGGGGGCGAAGCCCATATCATGTCGGTTCGAGGGCGAGGCCCATATCAGCTTAAGGGCGAGGCCCCCGTTGTCAGTTGTAGTTCTGGGTCGAGGTGTCCAGGGTCGAGGTATCCACTACATCATCAGTTCGAGGGCGAGGTCCCTATAGTCAGCGGTGTTGGGTCGAGGTGCCCCCGTTGTCAGTTGTAGTTCCGGGTCGAGGTGCTCAGGGTCGAGGTACCCACTACATCATCAGTACGAGGGCGAGGTCCCTATAGTCAGCGGTGTTGGTCGAGGTGCCCAGGGTCGAGGTGCCCCCGTTGTCAGTTGTAGTTCCGGGTCGAGGTGCCCAGGGTCGAGGTGCCCACTACATCATCAGTTCGAGGGCGGGGTCCCTATAGTCAGCGGTGTTGGGTCGAGGTGCCAGGGTCGAGGTGCCCCCGTTGCCGGATGCAGTTATTGGGATGCGTCCCATGATCGAGGTCCACTGCAGCACCAACTCAGCTTGAGGCAGCAGCCGAGCCAGGTAGGTGAAAATGCATTGCATAACTTTGATAGGATTGTTCAAAGCCACACACTGCACAAGTCCCATCAAAGTGGGGGCGACTATAGGCATTGCATTTTCGCATGTGAAACCCGATGATGAGTCTCAGTTGGAGGCACTACCTTTTTAGCTAAGGATATTGCGGGAAACGGAGGTCGAAAGGGGAAATTCAGAATAAGTACGTCATCAAGTGCATTTCACAAGTTCACTGTCTTCGTTAGAGCTGCGTTCGTTACTTCGTTCGAACGTCAGGCAGATTGCGGACGTTCGTGCCGCGTTCGAATTGGCGTTCGAACGGCGTCGGTGTTTCTGGTTTTGTTGCTAGCCTCGTACCCCAGCCCAATTAGCCCCCCAAAGCCCATAAAACACATCCCAATTTAATTAAATTAAACATTAAATATTAAATAAAATATTTAAACCATTTACCAATTAAATAAAACATAAAATATAATCATACCTAATAAAGATAAATCAAATATATTAACTTCCTAACTAAACAAATCACACACTAAATTAAAAAGATGTCATGCCTAATTAAAATCAATCATAACAAATTAAAGATATTGACTTCCTAATCTAGCCAAGATTTGTCCCCCCTCAATCTTTGACTTTCCTTGCTCAACACCAAATCAAATCCTCTTTTTAATGCCAAAATCACTTCCTTGTGAGACAAGGTGAAGCCCTAGCCCTTCTCTATATAAACAACCCATCACCAAGACATGCACTCATCTAGCTCATACACTACTTACACACAAAAAAATCACAACGCAAAGAACCTTAAACATCACACGCAAATCACAAGAAAGATAGCAAATCTTTCTCTTCATCCCTACCCTCACATTACCGAAAGCAACAAACCTTTAAACACTCCCTCACATTACCGAAATCCACAGCCAAATACAGCCCCTACAACCATCAAAATAGTAGCTAAAACACCAAAAGAACACACCCAAAAAACAGTAAGCAGAAAATACAGAGGAAACGACAGCGAAACCACAAGGAAACAGCAGCAAAACGGAGTCGAAACAGTAGCTTGAGCGGCAAAACAGCGAAGGAAAAGGAAAACTAATGATGTGTGTTCGGTTGAATGTAAGATACGTTTAATCGGACATGCTGAGCTTGACATTGTTGTCTTTATTCTTTATGTTGCATGCATCAGGTCAGGTTCCGTTCGAACGCATTTTCGAACGCTACACGAACGTGAACCTTCTGTTTACCATTCGAATGCGTTCTCGAACGCTACGTGAACGCACACGCACTTTCTTAGCCTTATCATGCATCAGGTCAGGTTCCGTTCGAACGCGTTTTCGAACGCTACACGAACGCGAACCTTCTGTTTACCGTTCAAACGCGTTCTCGAACGCGTTCTCGAACGCTACGTGAACGCACACGCATTTTCTTAGTCTTATCATGCATCAGTTCTGGTTCCGTTCGAACGCGTTCTCGAACGCTACACGAACGCAAACCTTCTGTTTACCGTTCGAACGTGTTTTCAAATGCTACGCAAACGCGCACCCACTGAACTGAGTCTTTTTCATTAGATTTCATGCATAGTTTCCCTAGTAGCTATCCTCACATGTATGAATACAATGTGTTTAATGTATTACAATTCATATACTTATGTCATGATGACTTTGGGGTATTATTTCTTGTGGTATATCGGATGGAAACCCAGACATAAATTCCGTAGACGATTCCGAATGGACGGTAGTGCGGTCTGTACTTGGGATACAATTTCACGTATCACTTGGAAAAGTGCTCATATGTATGCTTGTATGGTTAGTATGTATGCTTGTGTTTTTCGTGAACATGATATGCTAAATGAAGTTGTATGTTCGTTTTTACTTTGAGGTATTTTCAAGCATGCAATCTTAGATGTGAGATATATGTGAAATTTATGTATAAGTTTTATTTTGTACATGTGAATTTAGAAGCATGATACTCTTGGAAATAAGTGCTACTTAAGCCTGATTAAATTATTACATAAATTCTGTCATTACAAGTGGCATAAGTAAGGGACCATTCCGAACCCAACGGTTTGAGGTCTTCCCTTGCAAGGGGGTGTGAGTGCGGCCTAAATCTCATTTTCCCGGTTCACACCGGGTGGCGACTCCATTATTCTCCGGTTTAGTCCCTCGTGGCTACTCCGTACTCCCGACCGGGCCGCAAGCCCGGGACAGCATGCGTCGCCCAGTTCCTGTGTTCCCACAATAGCTTCTATTGCTTCCTCAGCTGCAGCAATATCCCGCTTTTGTTGTTTATTCGGCAACAGTATCTTGCTTGGAAGATTTCCAGCTCACTGTTCCGTTATTCAAACTATATAGTACCTTTGTTACGACTTATAGTTTTTTTTTCGGTTAGGAAACTTGCAGCAGTGAACCCGGTCACTTCAAGTTCTCCTTCTCCATAGTATAAGAAAGCATCATTAGTTCATCTAAGATACTAAAGGATGTTCTTAACATCAATCCAGTGACTGTCACTTGGATTGGCCTGATTGTGACCTCCATATGCTCAAAGCATATGAGACATCAGGTCACGTACATTTATTTCAATGTACGAGTTCTCGGAGAGTGCCAACAACTTTTAGATCTATCCCAGTAGATCTTTATTCCTAGAATAAAGGTTGTCTCTCCAAAGAATTCTACGGAGAATTTTTCATGAAAGCCAAGCTTTCACCGATTGTATTATGGGAATATCATTTCCAAGAAATGATATGTCATCGTTACTTAGGACATTCATAGTCAGTGCGCTCCCACTAACCTCCTTATATACACAAGAATCATTTTCGTTTTGAATTAAATCATATACCATTATGATTACATCAAAACGATAGTTCCAAGAACGCAATGTTTGCTTCAATCCATACATGGATCGAATAACCTGCAAACCTTGTTTGCTTGTTTTGGTACGACAAAATCGTCAGGATGTTGTAAACATCCTCCAAAAGGTTTCCTTTCAAGGAAAGCGATTTTGACATTCAGCTGCCATATTTCATGAATGAAACATGCAGCATTAGCAAGCATTATCCAAATGGATTTAACCATGGCAACGAGTAAAAGGTTTCATCGTAATCGACACAATGTTGATAACGATACCTTTTCGCTACAAGCCTAGCTTAGTACGTTGGTATGTTTCCATCCATGTATGTCTTCCTTGAAGACTTATATAGTACCAATAGGCACAATGCCTTCCGGTACAACAACCAGTATCCAAACTTGGTTGGTTTACATGGAATCCATTTTGGATATCATGGCACTTTGCCATAATAGGGAGTCGATACCTTGTATCACTTCCTCATACGTAGTCAGTTCGTCTTCCTCAATAAGATTGACATCTTTACGAGGTTACCTCCCAGGTTTTTTCTGACTCTCTCCGACTTACGCGGTTATTGTGTATTCGAAGATTATGGTACAATTTCATCCTTGATGAACTGTTTGTGTTCCATTAAGGAATCGGTGCCTGGAATAGTATAACTGCGATTTTCATCGAGTTTTACTTTCCTCCCATTTACCACTGCATATCGGTATTCCTCTTAGGAAAACTGCATGGTGAGCAACAATTAAATTGTTCTCATGTGAGTTGTATAAGTACTATACTTTGGTTTCCCTAGGATAACCTACAATTTAGGCACTTATCCGATTTGGGTTCTAGTTTGGTATCATCCAAACATATGCCTAGCATTCCCAATTCTTCAGGAATGAGAAAACCCAGCTTCTTTCCTGTTCATATCTAATATGAAGTCTGTCTAACAGCTTTTTATGGAATCTTATTCAAAATAAGTTATGCACTGTTTATGCGTATCCCTAGAAGGAAATAGTAGCTCAGAGCGACTCATGATTAACCTCATCATGTCCAACAAAATTTGGTTTCTCCGTTTGGACACACCGTCAAATTGACGTGTTCCGGGAGGAGTCCTCATTGAAAGAATACTATACTCTTTCAAGTATTCGAGAAACTTATTGCTTAAGTATTTTCCACCATGGTCTAACTGTGACGGTTTTAATACTTTAGCCGGTCTGTCTGTCTACTTCGTGTCGAAACTCTTTGAATTCATCAAAAGTTTTCGATCCGTGTTTCATAAGAAACACATAACCATAACGCGATGCCACATCCGTAAAGGTTTCGAATTATTCATATCCACCTCTAGCCTAGCTAAATATGGGCCCACTTACGTCACTATGAACGAAGGCTAACAGATCGGTGGTATTTGCACTTTTACCAAGTAAAATGTGTTTTAGGCACTTTGCCTAATAAACTAGATTCGTAGACATTATTTGAATAGAATCAAATCTGTCCTAGTATCCACTCTTCGAAAGTGTGGATATACGAGTCTTATAATTTTGTCCCAGACAACAATGCCACAAATAAGTCTCATCTGATTAAATCAGTTTGAGCTATTTGTTTGTCATGTTATTACGTTTGAGATTCATTTATATTCAAAATATAAATATTGTCATTCACATCTAATGTGTTTATCTCAATATCATCTTTATAAAATAAAACACTTTTGTGTTCTAGATATAAAGGTATACCCGCAACGGGTTAAACCCTGATATAGAGATAATGTTTCTAGTCAAACTAGTTACATTGTAATAGTTTCCTAATTTAAGTACATACCTGCAGGGTAGTTCCTAAACTTAGGTTTCTATGGTTAAAACAGCGACTTTCGTCCCGTTTCCGACTCGCAAATAAATCTCAACTGAAGTCAGTATCCTACTAATCAGTAGATTCTGCACATCAATGCATATTTATGTACCACATTAGTATCAAAATCCAATTTTTAAACCAGTAGTGAATATGTTAATGACAAACATATTTGAAGTCGGAGCCTTGACCCACTTCTCTTCCTTCATGTCTGCCTTGTCCATACGGCAGTCACGCTTCCAGTGACCCTGTTTGCCACAGTTTAGGCAGACATCTTGGGATATGTCCTTTGTCTTCCCAGAAGATTATAATGACTTTGCCTTTGCCCATTTTCCACACCCCAAAAGCCTTTGGCCAAGCCTTGGTCTTCTGAGATGTCGAAGTAAGATGCGCCTTGCGCTTCTTGCCCTATTGCAATCTCTAGCTTTGTCTCCTTGAGTATAGCCATTAACTCTCAAGAGTTTTCTATTGCAATTTATACTTCTAAGATCTAAGGATAGATCTATGAAGATCCTTCAATTTCAATATCATACTATAAGGATCTAATCCTTAGTTCTGACTAAGAAATTAAGGAGTCTTTGCGGCAAGCTTAAAGGATTGAGCACTAAAGTTATCATCACATGAATCTTCCAAAGATCATGTTCTACTATTTGCTCAATTCCGGGCTTAGGCCCAAGATGTTACTCTATCAAATAGAATAACTTCTCAGTTCCCAGGACTATCATGAGATTTTATTCCCAATCTGAAAATTAAAGCCGTTAAAAAGCATTTTCTCCCAGGATTATGTTCTAAACGCTAACTCTTTCATTTATTTCTTGATTCCAATAGTCTAACTATCAAATCAACGATTTTAGGTACTATTTATTATAATGATTACTATAGTCTAACTATATAATCAACTATAATTTATTGGTTAAATTCAAATATATTGATTACTATAATCCAATTATATAATCAACTATAATTTGAAGTAGTTTGAATACAGTCCAACTGTTTAATTAAAACAACGATTTAAATATTAGTCCAACTAATATATTAATTACGTATTGACGAAAAATTGAAATGAGCGCGTATTGGCAAGTAACTAAACGAATTTGTAAATTTAATACTTGCCTCCCACTATTTTTCGGCGAGCCTCTAACCCTCTGTGGAGTACTCGGGAAACCTTGTTTCCTAGTGGGCTAGGATCCCGTTAAATAACACACAATCTTGACTTTGGACAACAAATTGTATGATAATTAACTAGGTAGATCTCTAAGATCAATTGGATCTCATCCAATTCATAGATCCAGTAGGTGGACATCCAAGTCCGAAACATATATCTTATATATGCTAATATATCCAATATATTCCCTAACCTTTTTTCCTCTGAATCAATTAAGCATTAACTTTAGCACAACAAACTTAATGATCCCAGTTAAGCGGAACCCATTGACCATGGAAAGCTTCATAATCGATGTCGATGGATAAGAAGTGATCTTGACTTTGGCCAACAAATCACAACTTGGACGAGACACCGATATGGAACAAAGCCTTCATGATTCAAACACATCCGCGATGGACAAAGGTCTTGAATTTGGCCAACAAAGCAGTGTCAATCTTGGATCTTGAGTAAGAATCACTCAATGGAAGGAAAAACGCTTAATATATGTTGAGGGTTTTTTCGCGTAATTGGCAACCAATTAATTATCTTTGTTAAGGTCTCATCATTATACACCCTTAAACATGCATTCTAAAAACATAATAAGGCGCGTATAAATAAAATAATAATGATATGCGGATGGATACTTAACACATTTTGTTCCTAGAACAAATCTCTCAATTTCCTCTCTCTCGCTAGCACAAATCTACTTCTACCCAATTACATAACACTTCTAAAGAAACCTCATTTACATTGAGGGGAATATGTGAGAAGGAAATACAAAGAGTCAAGAGGTAATAGGCTGGACACACAGGTCCAATTAAAAATTCTAAATTTATTACAACAATTTCCAAAATTGCCCTCACTCATCTAATATCCATCTGATATACATTATTCATACATCGCATCCATGTATTCACACAAAGCATGTTATCAATCAATCTAAACCAATTAATTAATCTGAAATTAATGAACATCCAATGTTCAAACAACGATTTGATTTTGTGCGAGTCAAACTCATTTTAAGAATAAATACTCAAAGCACGAATTCTTGAATTATATTAAACTACAACATTAAATCCAATTTAATTTGTATTTAATATTAATTCTATTATTTAATTCTAAATTAAATAATTACACTTTTTAATGTGCCTTTACGACTTAGATTCTAAATCTAATCTTTACGGGTCTCAAAGCCCAATTAACATCCAATGTCAATTTAATTAAAGTCCAATGGGCTTTCAATTAATTTCATAAGGCATGGACTTTGGTCAATATGGGTCAAACCCAAATACCAAAGCCCATTTAAGGAATCACCTTTATTTGCCAAGAAACCAATTTAGGCCCAATTAAAATTAAAGGTCCATTTAATTATATTTGGACTTTATGGATATGGTTTTGGGCCCAATTGGATCTAACCAATTAGCCTAAACCAAACTTGGCCCAACCAAGCACATTAAGCCAAAATACAACTTTTCAAGCCCAATTTCTAAATTAAGCCCAATTATTTAAATTACAAAATTCCAAATTTCACAATTAAATTAATCTAAGTGTATAGCCATAATTAATTACTCAAATTAATATTTCCAAAACACCAATTTACACAATAATTATGCTTAATAATCAATACATGTCCAACACAATTGAATCAAAAAATCAATCATTTTCCATGTTAATTACTCACGGCAATTTGGGATTTAATGTCTGATTCCGAATTCAATCCAATTAAATCCTAAATCAACATTTCCCAAGTCATTCAAACTCATCCAATGGTTCAAAAAACAAAATTACCATGACATTTAGGGCACTAGTCCATTCAGCCAAGCCAATGATTTGGGGAAAAATTGATCCAATCCAATTTTCATCAAATTGATCATGCATAACACCATGTTATCATCATTCAAGTATACATCAACAATCAATTTCATCAAAACATGCTCAAATCATTTTTACCCATTTTACCCTAATCCATTTTCATGCTTAATCAATGCTCTTGATACCATTGTTGGGTTTCTAAGGTCAAACCAAGATCGATTTAAGCATTTAAACATGTGTGAATACAACAAAGTTAAGTTGCGGAATACTCACTTTGATCGGCTTTTGCGATGCGAGGAACAACAAAAATTCTTCAAGCTTTTCCTCCAAGGTGCTCAGGGCAAAGCTCCAATTTTTGCTCCTTTGATTTTCGGTCAAGCCCTCCATGGATGGTCTCCAAGCTCCAAGCTTTGAATGATGATTCCATGCTCAATGGTTTGTTTCCCTATCACCTTTGGATGACTCCTAATGTGTGCTAGCACTTGTGAAAATTTGCAACAAATCTTCACTAAAAGCTTCTTGCATCTCTCAGCTTTGTTGGAAAAATAGAGAGGAAATTTGGCCCTTGTCCGAATGGAGAGGGAGAATGGAGAGAGAAGATGAGTTGGTGTGTTGTTTCTAAAACAATTACCAAAAATTGATTTCCAAAATTTGGTATTATGCTTTCAAAAAGTCAAATAAATTTTTGGAGCCAAAATGGCAATTAATGCCCTCAACAACTCACATCACTCAAAAGTGACTAGACATCACATCACTCAAAGTGACAAGACATTCATCACTTGAATGACTAATGATTTGACGCTTGATGTGACTTGTGGGCCGTACTTGAATTCGAAATGCGAGTGGGCCCGCAAACACTCCCGGGCTCGGGTTCGCTAATTCCGAATTAACGAATTTTCCGTTGCGACGTAATTAAATCAAATTTAATTAAATAATTATGCCTAGAAAAATTACTATTCACGTCGCTAACGAATTAATTCTAAATTAACTCGTTCCCCCGAATTAAAATCTAATTTTAATTCCGCGTCGAAATCCAATTTCGTATAATATATCGAATATATTATTTTATCGATTAATTCCAAATTAATCGTTCTCTCTCTTTAAATAATATTTTATCCCAGATAAAATATCTCCGTAATTAATACTAGATTAATTTTCTCTCTCTATTAATTAATCACATATTAATTATGTGCGAGTCATACATCATCGGTGAATCTTCGGGAAACGACCCATGAGATCCCCGGATATGTTGGTAGTAAATCCGGTTGTCGGACTATCCGAACACGTACGTACCTAGTACTACGTTTTTACCAATTTACAAGACATGGTTGGCTTCTAGCAAAGCACAGTGCCTACCCAATTCTCCAGAAATATTCTTAAAGGAATATGTAATCTTTATCAGGCGTAGTATACGTAGTATTGCTTATTGCGATCCAGTATCGGATGTCACGTGCTAGGCCTGGGGCTGGAATTGTGTCTGCCCCGTACGAAGCACATATCGGATCTCTGGTAACTAGTCTCTATAATCGGATAAACATGACCTAGTCATAATATCCCGATAGCTGCAGCATAAAAGAGCACAAGTTTCGTATCCTACGTGATCATCATCTCCACTATGACTTGAGTGATACTTCCATCTTGACATCACACCCAATACACTACGATTCTCAATATACCCAGAAGAGGCGTATACAGAACCTGTTAAAGCCCTGGACGACCAAAACCAAAGTATATTGATTGTCGCAAGTATTAGCGGTGCAAGTCTCAGGTTAAAACCAAATACACCTACCCTGATTCAGACTTCCATAGACACATAGTCATACTACCAATGGAATTCCGAAGGGTCTATCCAGAGCGAAGCTGTTTCCGTACTATCGGTAAACACAACCTCCTTTTACACTTGCATGAGTATCCAATACCCAAATATATGAGAACTATGTCGCTATGCTCCCACAACGCGCACAAGTGTAATACTAGTCTATTCCGCATTATCGATGTCCAATCTCTATAATACTACGACTAGGGATATTTAATGATTAAACCTTCGTGGATTGATACTGTCTCATATCATCTCAATCCGGAACTAATCATAAGGACCTTCTATCATTTATACATCTTGGTAATCTAATTACAAATGATAAAATAGAAATTTCCTTTGTCACATAGTTAATTTGTACAACAACACCATGATCTGTACAAATAGTGATGTTATGGGTCATAATTGTCCAACAATTCGGCCCAGTGTTTCACCTTGGGGAGCACCAGTATTATTTGTGAAAAAGAATGATGGGACCTTAAGATTGTGTATCGATTATCGTCAGCTAAATAAGGTAACGGTTAAGAACCGGTACCCGTTGCCTCGTATCGATGATTTTTTTGATCAACTTTAGGGAGCCTCGGTGTTTTCAAAAATCGACCTTCGATCGGGATATCATCATATGAGAATTCGAGATGTGTATATTTTGAAGACTGCTTTCCGCACTAGATACGGACATAATGAGTTCTTAGTGATGCCATTCGGACTTACTAATGCACCTGCAGCATTCATGGGTTTGATGAATATAGTGTTCCAGTCGTACTTAGATAAGTTCAGTGTGATGTTCATTGATGACATCCTTGTGTATTCGCCCTCTCAGATCGATCACGAGCAGCACCTTCAATTGGTATTGGATATTTTGAGAATGGAGCAGTTGTATGCCAAGTTCTCTAAATGTGAGTTTTGGCTGGACAGGGTGGTATTTCTTGGCCACATCATCTCAGGAGAAGGTATCTATGTAGACCCGCAGAAGGTTGAAGCAGTTTTGAAATGGGAGAGTCCAAGGACGGCGACAAAGGTTCGGAGCTTCTTAGGATTAGCGGGCTACTACCGTCGCTTTATTCGGGATTTCTCTATTATTACTGCTCCGATGACTCAGTTGACGAGAAAGGAAGTAGCATTTGTATGGACTAGCGATTGTAAGAGGAGCTTCCAGATTTTGAAGGAGAAATTGACTACTACACCGGTACTCACTCTACCATCTGGACTTGATGGATATTAGGTTTATACAGATGCATCACATCAGGGATTAGGATGTGTACTGGTGCAGCATGGAAGAGTGATTGTGTATGCCTTGAGACAGTTAAAGACCCATTAGAAGAATTATCCCACCCATGACCTGGAGTTGGCAGCGATTGTGCATGCTCTTAAGATTTGGAGGCATTATTTATATGGTGCCAAGTGTGAGATTTATACTGACCATAAGAGCCTGAAATATCTTCCCACTCAGAGAGAGTTGAATTTGAGGTAGAGACGTTGGATGGAGTTCCTCAGTGACTATGATTGTACTATTAATTACCATCCGGGGAAGGCCAATATAGTTGCTGACGCACTCAGTAGGAAGAACGTGGGTAAACTGCAATTTCTGAGAGCTAAATAGAGGATGTTTGAGGAGATGGCGACGTTACGTTTGACCTTTGAGGTATCTGACAGAGGAGGGCTTCTTGCTTATATAAAAGTTCGGCCTATACTGCTAGATAGACTGAAGACAGCACAAGACGAGGATGAACAATGCAAGAAATGGAAAGTAGAAGCTGCAGGGGGAGAGGTTAGTACTTTCAGACTGAGTTCAGAGGATGTATTACTTTTTGATGACAGAGTTGTGGTACCATCTACCGGAGCACTTGAGCAGGAGATTTTGGATGAAGCTCATGATGCCTCATATAACATGCATCCTGGGAGTACCAAGATGTATCGGAATCTGAAGAAAACTTACCGGTGGTCGGGAATGAAGAGAGAGATTGCAGAGTTTGTATCTCATTGCCTGGTTTATCAGCAGGTCAAGGCAGAGCATCAGCACCCGGTTGGATTACTCCAGCCTCTACCTATACCTGAGTGGCCGTGGGAAAATATTGCGATGGATTTTGTAGTAGGGCTACCGAAAACACAGAAATGCTACGATGCAATTTGGGTTATAGTGGACCGATTGTCTAAGTCTGTTCATTTTCTACTGATTCAAGTTACGTGGGGACCAGAGAGACTAGCAGAACTGTATGTGGAGCAGATTGTGCGGTTACATGAAGTACAAGCATCGATTGTATCAGATATAGATGCCAGAATTACTTCTCATTTTTGGCAGGGTTTCCAGAAGTCTATGGGGTCGAAGATTACTATAAGCACAGCATTTCACCCTCAGACTGGAGGGCAGTCAGAGCGGACTATTCAGACATTGGATGACCTACTGAGATCATGTGTATTGACTTTTGCTGGAGGATGGGATGGTCATTTAAATCTGATAGAGTTTGCTTACAACAACAGCTTTCAGGCGAGTATCGGTATGGCTCCATTTGAGGCATTGTATGGGAGGAAGTGCATGACTCATGTTTGTTGGGATGAGGTTGGAGATAGACAGATTCATGGTTCAGACTTGGTAGATATGACATCTGAGAGGATCAGACTTATCCGAGCCAGACTTTTGGAGGTGCAGAGTCGACAGAAGAGTTATGCTGACAAAAGAAGAAAGGACCTTGAGTTCCAAGTTGGGGATAAAGTCTTCTTGAAAGTCTCCCCTTGGAATAGAGTATTGAGATTTGGCTGGAAGGGAAAGTTGGCATCGCGTTATATTGGTCCTTATGAGATATTGGAGAGAGTGGGTAAGGTGGCATATCGTCTGGCATTACCACCAGAGTTAGAAAGGATTCACAATGTGTTTCATGTGTCAGTACTGAAGAAGTACGTATCAGATCCTACTCACATCCTGGAGAGCCAACCGGTTGAATTGAGTGAGAATATGACTTATTAAGAAAAGCCTGTGAAGATTGTAGAGCGGAAAGTCTAAGAGTTGAGATCCAAACAGATCCCCCTTGTAAAGGTTATTTGGACTAATAATCACATACAATATGCGACTTGGGAAGTGGAACAGGACATGTGGGATAAGTATCCAGAGCTGTTCGAGGATTGAGAAATTTCGAGGACGAAATTTTTATAAGATGTGTAGATTGTGAGACTAAGTCTCTTGCTATCATATTTAAATTTTAACTACCCATTAACCTTATCATCCCTTTCTTTTTGTTACTCACTAGCACACTAACAATATAACTACTCTTAACATGACAATAACTCATCAATATATAAATTGGAACTAACTCTAAGATTTATCTCTTTAGTGTGTGTGTGGTTGCTGTGAATCATTAGAGAGTAAGACACACAAAATTTCCAGAAAATTATTGAGCAGTTAGAGAGAGAAACAGACACGTAGAGAGAGAAAATGAAACCAGTTTAGAGAGAGAAATAGAGGCCAGGAGAGAGAAATAGGGATTTCGATGTCTTCCGGCCATATTTTCCGGCAAGTGGCCACATCAGGAGAATCCTCTCGCTGAGACGAATCCAACACCATCGGACCCCCGCCGTGACTCTTCCGCACGTGCCCTCACGCGCTCCCACGCGCAGCCACGTCGTCGCTTCACGCGCCCCACGCGTCGCCGTGCGTGACTGACACCTCCCGGACCAGAATCTTCCCATCATCGAGATACGCAGGTTAGACATCCCGTTTTCCCAATTCGGACCTTTGGTTGTCGTGAAATGAGCCTAGAACGAGAGTTAACGTTGTTCGATCGTTCATCGGGGATCGTCGAGCATCAGCTGTTACCATCACTGCCGTTGTAATCCTGGTGACGGGTTCTGTCCGTGGACTACCTCGTTCTGAAATTCTGAAGTCGTTGGAGCTCGGTACGTTATATTTTACAGTTTTAGGGGTGTAATCGTAATATTTTGAGAGTTTTGGACTTATTCGTAATTTGACATGTTTAGTGAATTAAATGAGTAAATTCTTATTTTTAGTGAGTAATATGAGATAATTGAAAGTTTTAGGACTAAATTGATAATATTGGATAGTATTGGGGTTAAATTGCAAATTTGGAAAGTTTAGGGATAAAATCATAATTTTTGTAAAATAGGGACCTGATCGTAATTTTACACTTTCCAGATTTTTAGCGATGACATATTGATATAGAGAGTTTTGCGTGGATTGAGGTAAGTACAAAACACGATGATTCCCTTAACATAAATGTTTGTTGGTTGATGTTTGATATATGATTTTTATATTATAGTATAAATATATTTATACATATATGTTGGGAATTTGATTGAGTAATCGATAGCATGAGAACATAAATTATGAATATAAATTTTGGGTATAGTTGTATGCTTGTACTATGAACCGAAATATTTGAGTATTATGTGACTTTGAGATGAGTTGATGAGATGTGTTGTGTTGGATGTTGTGTGAGATTGTTGTTATGCTACCGGATTTAGTATGATAATGGTCGGATATGTGAGATTATGCGAGATTAGCAGAGGCGTGTGGTTCAATCCCCCTCTTGCACATTTATGCGGGATTAAATGGTGAGAAACCTTGGGGGTAAGAGAGGGACTCTCCCAATGGTTTCAATCCATTATTATACCGAATCCGGATAGCAAACCTTGTTTGATTGAGATGTGTTGTTGTGAGTATGTTTTGCCTGAGTTAGCCGTTATATATATTAACTGTTATTTTCATATATTCACTATCATATATATATTTTGTTGGTGATGTCATGTTGAGAGTATGAGTGTTTTTACTTACTGAGCTCTTTAAGCTCACCCCTCATTTCTCAAACATCTCAGGTAGTTCGCCAGCGCATCAGTAGCAATATCAGTACCAGGATTTGACTCGTTTGCCACAGTCGTCAGTCGGGTTGGTCCAGATATTTCTTTTGGCTTTTGAGATATGACATTTAGGATAATTTCATGTTTTCAGACACTTTTGGTGTAATCACTTATTTGGAATTTATTTGATTGCATTTTATGGAATATTATTTTTCTTTGCGAACTTTTGGTTCAGTTGCATGACATATAGGTGCTCGAGCTGAAGTGGTTCACGAATCCCTTTCTAGGGTTGGGCCCGCTCTATGGAGGGGGTCGTGACACTCTCTGCCTGACTCATCTCACTCCGAGCCCTTGGGCCTTTGCTATTCACTTTTGACTGTAGTCTCCACTCTATCCCTTCTCCGTACTTGAACCTTCTCGGGGCTGAAAAACCACCATCAATATTTTCAATTTTTTAAATATATAAAATAAATTTTCAAAGAATTGTATAGACAATTTTAAAAAATAAAACAGAGAAAATGATAAGAAAACTTCAAGTATACATAGAGAGAGATAATTATTTCATATATATTACAATCAATGACATAACAAGTGTCTTTAAAAAATAAAAAATAAAAAAAAGGACATAACAATTAACAAGTGATCTATACGTGATAGTCTCTCACAAAATTTACATGAGATATTAGTCTCTCGAAATTCAATGGGCATGTTAAAAAAGAAATGTCATTTCCACCCAAACTAAAATATATTATGTTGACTGTAGATTTTTATCTGGGCTTTGAGCTACTCAAAACCCAATCTAATTGGACATCAAGTCGGATCTATACGTGACAACCCGGCTTGATGACAACCGCGAAGAAGGCCAAAATTTATAAAGTTACAGCCAACGACGATCATC
The DNA here is from genome assembly GCA_019454045.1 of Zanthoxylum bungeanum. NCBI lineage: Eukaryota > Viridiplantae > Streptophyta > Magnoliopsida > Sapindales > Rutaceae > Zanthoxylum > Zanthoxylum bungeanum. The sequence goes on along the minus strand of SKCR01001053.1, from coordinate 10,296 downwards.
ACTTATTTAGGAAATATGGCAGATTTAAGCTCAACAAATTTTGACTAACCATACAGAAAATGTAGAGTAAATCAGTGAAAAAGCTTTTGTGAGTATTGTAATCTTCTCCCATTTTTTTCCTGAGTAATAAAAGCATCCCCGATTTCTCTCCCAATGATAAAGGCTCTCTAAGCTGAATCACGTAATTCTCCGTCTTATTTATTTTTATACAAAATTCTCCAATTCAAACAAATTCACGTGTTCGACAACAAATTGCTTGAAAAGGCTCCATTATTTTTCGAACGAAAATCGACCGTCAATAAATTGTAATATGATAAGTGATAATCAATGTCAAAAAAGTTAAGAGACACAATTAAATTATCAACTATTTTATTCATTTTGTAAGTTTCTTACAAACAATGACAAAACCAAGATTTTAGTTCAACGAGGTCATAACATGAAATTTTAGGGATATAAGATAATAAATATAAATATGAGGGATCAAACATGGCTTATATTTCACTAGGATTCTTAATCTTTTCTGAATTTATTTTCAGCCTGAGACAGTAGTTGACCTACTCTTTGGGTGGGAGGGGCTCTGGCCCCCACCCCAATTTTTTTTTTCTTTTTCTTGTTAATTATAATCTATATTTTTTAAATATTTACATATATTCAATTAAAAAAATAAAAATCCACCCCACCTCCCCCCTAAAAAAAATCAAAAATTTTTCCAGCCCCTCACTGATGCTGGGTCCACCCCAGGCTTGAGGCCCAGGACCCAATAACTCAACATGGTTCCACCTCGACTGCAAATCTACAGTCAAAAGATCCGACCAATAACATATATAATTCTCAAATTTTGCAATGTAGATAATACAAATTTGGTTCTCATGTGCATCTTAACATTAAATTTTTTGGGAAATTACCCGATCTTGCCGATAAAATAAGACACTTTTCCCAATTAACCATAATTAGATTTTTCTATCCATTATAACCAACCATCACATAAAAAGACCAAAATACCTTTATAACACAAGAACACATTCTTCTTCCATTCTCTTTATTTATGCAAACACTATAATTTTTCATTCTTCTCTCTTCCTCTTCCATCCATCTTCTTCTCTCTCAAAGTCTCAAAACATAAGTAATTAAAAATAAAATGGAAATCAAAAAACGTATATGTAAAATGATGGAGATTAAATATGTAAGATTTTATTCAAAAATCATAGGTGGTAATAGAGCACACAAGGTATTCGATAAAATATCAATCTTAGGTAGGCGTACACAATGGTTGTGCGATAGGTGTGCGACGACACTCGTCGCCCACTAAAATTATGTGTGATGAGTGATATTGCACACCCAAGATAATAGAGCACATAAGGTATTCGATAAAATGTAATAATAGAGCACACAAGGTATACGATAAAATATCAATCTTAGGTGGGCGTACATAATTAAATTAAAAATTTAACGTTTAATATTTAAAGAAAATATGAAATTTTATAAGTGCAAAAGAAATACACTTAATAAGATAAATATTATGAATTTTATACAATATAAAATCACACTAGAGAATACAATATAAAAAATAAGAGTAAAAAAATTAATATACAATTCAAGTACCAAAATATTATTATTAATAATTTTTAATTTTTTTAAAAAAATAAAAAATTCATTCATTCATTTTTTTTTTCACTTTGAAACAATAAAAAGTTAAAACTATAGCCCGGACTAGCACCAAAGTAAGTCCACCACTAGCTAGGGCATATGATAATTTAAGCATCTTAATTAAAACAATTAGGTGATGAGATGTAATCTCAACTCCACTGATGTGCTTAAATTAAAATATCTTTTTATAAGAAGTCTCACAAGCCACTGCTACATCTATTTCATTAGGTATTGATGATCTTTTAACGATATCTTCTAAGTAATGGTTAGTCCAAGAAGTTAGAACAACAAAATTTTATTAAGTCTAAACCAAAAAAAAAAAAAATGTTTTAGATCTTAACCATTAACATAAAATTATGTTGTTGTCCCTTAATTAGCACTCTCACTTCTGACAAAAAGGGAGAAAAAACAAACAATGCAACTGCCGATTTCATTTTTGTGGGTGAGGTCGGCGGCAACACTCTTTTCTAGTGGATTATTCATCCAAGGTATTTTGAGTTTTTTTTTTTTTTTTCTTCTTTTAAAAGAATTTCATCTTTTGTATCAACCTATAGAAGATTTGATAAACTGAACTAATAGATTTAACTTGGAGGCACTAGCAATGAGATTGTACGGGTTCTCCTTTGGACGTCAACTTACTTCTAAGAGATTTACCTATTTTTGACTTATAATAGATTGTAATTCCAAAAAAAAAAAATAGTAATAATGATGTGATATTTTTATGCCAGAAATCCAAAATAAATTGAGATACAATAACCTCAGAAAATATATGTAACCAGTCCCACCTAGTAAAATGACATTTTGTTTTTATTTGAATTTTAAATAAAACTTGTAGTGTGCAATTATGCACCATTTCTTATTTCACCAACATTCAGTAACAAGGAATGAATTTATTGTAAAAGAGGCAACACAACTAGTACATTGCTCAAATTTTCAAAATAATACATAATTTGTGCAGATATTAAAACAATTGAGGCAAACTTGAGCATAACAAAAGCATAAATAGCAAAGTAAAGAGCATAATAAACAAGTATATAAAAGAGTTTCAAAATGACGGAATTTCCAGTACTATCCAAAAAAACTATTACCCAGAGAAAAAATATTTTATGCCTTGATGTCTGAAATTCTCAAAATGACAGAATTTCCAGTACTATCCAAAAACAAAAAAAAAAAAAAAAAGTATCAGGCTGGTTCTTTTTTTCTTTTTTACCAATAGCACCATTAACACCAGTGCACATACCAAAACACAGTGAAGCCAAGTCAAAAATCATCACAAATACACAAGGCTTGCTATTTTCAACAATAAAACATTACATCTTTCACGTTATCCTTGATGACAGGAAGAGGCCGGAACTCCAAATTCCTCTCCGACGTACTCCTATTCCCACCTGTGGATCCACCATCGGATGTGTCGCCCTCTATATAATATCGTGCCCGGAAAGCTGCTAAATGCGCATAGTATGCAGGAGGCACTGCATATGCGATCAAGGAAAAAAAAAACCATTAATGTTGCCAGAAGAATAAACAACTCAGAGATTAAAAATGTTTAAAGATAACACAAGCGTTAGACCTATCGAAACCGATCGAGTACACCTTGCATACCTGAAAATGCCACAAAGTTAAAACCTATAGTTAAGTTCTTCAACAATGCAATATAAAATCCAGTTACAAAGAAGGTAAAACACATTACGTGTAACACAAGTTATTTGTCAACACTTGCAAGCCATCTGCAGTGAAACTGTTCTCATCATATAGCACATGGTAGTGTGTCGGTCGACTAGTTCCCTGAATAAACAACTTAATTAGTCCCATCACATCTTGGAAAAATAGATTACATTGTAAAATTCTTTGGCTAGACAAAGTTGGTTTGAGAGAGTTAAGTTATGTTTACCTGAATTCCGGCATGGCTGTTAAGGTAAAAATCGAACTCTGTAGGGTGACAAATGTGGGTATCAACAACAGTTCCTAACACAAGGGCATACCAAAAACATTCATCAAAGAAAAGGTTAGGCAAACATGGTTCCCAGCCATTGTCGAGAAGAAAATAGAAAAAAAAGATTACAGATTAATTACACCAAGCAAAATTGGAACCTGGTAGAATATTGCCACTCCTATCCATCAGATCTCGTTTATTGTAATCAGCAGGAAAAAGGCGAGTATGATGCCTTTTCTGCACCACAACAAATGTAACTGGTGGCATATAGCCCTCCTCAAGTGAGGCACACGCCTGGAATTAGCATGTTGCAGCAAAGCGTCATAAAAACAATAACTGAAGTTAGAAATTGAAATCCCTTTGAACACGACTATCGTATTAACTTCAGAACTTTGTGAATTCTTATACACTTCACATTCAGATACTTATAAATATGTTAATCGATCCATAAAACACACACTACACAACCATTCAACTGGACACTATTATACTCAACCCAGACGGTTCTAGCATCAATGTATGAAATTTTCGATATTCACATTATCATGCCATCCTCATTATAATCTACAAAGGCTCTCCTTCATGTGACAATCCAAGAACATAATTTTCTGATCGCTACAACCAGGTAGATACCTTCAAGCTCAAAACAGAGTAGAATTACCTGCCGGATGGCACTCATTTCATGCAGCAAAACCTGACTAAACTGCCCTTCACTAACACCATCTCTGGAACGCAAATGAAACAATATCAGGCAATGTTCCAGCAAACATAATTAATGTTCCCAACTGAACAACAATTACCGGTAGAAAATAATCCTGTGAGGTTTAAATCCAGTTGATCTTCTGAAAGCAATTAATAGCTCCCTGTAAAAGACAAACAGAAGAATTAAGTTTCTGCTAATTAAGGCACCTGAAATGTGTTTCCATGTCTACTTCTAACCTGATCAGTCCTCCATGAACTAAACCCCTCTGAGGATCTTGAAAAGATTTATAGAGATCTTGGATAATTTCCTCACGGTGCGACTGAGCAGAGACAAGTCCTCTGTACTTGGTTATCTCCGGCCAGTCCATTGAGGCCACAACCTGTCACAGTCAATTCAACCTTTCAACTCTGTGAATTACTATAAGGCAGAAACAGAAGAAAGATGATTGTACATACAGCCGCTATTGAAGGACTGGAGTCTTCCCCAGGTTGTGGATGTGTGACGTCCGCACCAAATATAATTGTGGGTCTATCAGTCACAAGAGGAATTCTTTTCTGAACAGCATCAACAAGCACAGTGTTTCGTCCCCCTACCTGATAAATTTACAAATAGCAAATTGAATCTCCACCACGTAGTAAGGAAGCAAACTTGTCAATTTTTAACAGCAATTTTGGCACTCTCATTCTAAATTTCTTGAACATCAAAATATTATTATTTTTTTAAAAAAATAAACATATTACAGTAATTACAGCAAATCAAGACTTTAAACGGCAAGCTCATCTCCTACATGTTTTCCGATTCCAACTAACCCTAGAAATAACAATTAATAATAAACAGGCCGCCAAAAATGGGGGCAAGCCAAACCTTCACATTGATTTTAAGAGCCACATTTTCAAAATACTGCACATGGAGCTTTGACGCCTGCTTAGGTTGACAGCATTGTGAAACAATCCCAAGTTCCGTTTCACAAACTCGCTTAATTCTCCCTGCAAGTAGGAGGCAGATTATGTGTAACAAAACTAAATCTGACGAGAGAAAATACACACACACACACACACACAAAATCATGGATGTTACTAGTCACCATATGAGCCAGTACTATCAGGTAAAATAATTATCAACAGCTGAAGCGGTTTTCCTTGCTGTGTAGTCTGCTTGTGAACATTTACAAGTGCCTTCTCAATTTGATTTGCGTTAGCCAAACTTATGGGAATCACAGGCTGTGGATTGAATACCTGGCATGATAACACACACACACACAAAACAAAATGGTAAATTACCAAATGCCACTTAATTGAATTGCAAACATGAAATGCAAACTAAATCACATTACCGTACCATTCCCTTGCTATTACACATCTTTATCAACCCATCACAGAACTGGAATGGCAAATCCCGATTTGAACGCGTAGAGAAGCTGATGCAAGTCCAAGCATCCACTCTCCCACCATTGAACATTTTCTACAGAAACGAAACTAAAAAAAATCATTCACCAACAATAATTATTGTAATTAAAATAGAAGCCCCTTTTCACAAGTCAGCCTAGATTGATCTGAACAACAAGCACATATAATCCAAATACCTAAGTCAATATAAAAGACAATGCTCTTCAAAGATGAAAAACTTAAAAACTATATATACATTAAAACAGGATAAAAAGAAAAAACCAAGAGTTTACCTATCCCTCAGAAACAATTTAAACAAGTAGTAATTGTTTCTTTATGCTCTTCCCTAAGCACACATCACTAACTACAGAATCAAAAAATCATAAGTAATTCACACCTTGTTAATCATATTCCATTGCCCAAAACCAGGATTCACACTTGCTTCTCGGCCGGTTCCATGGTATTTAAGCTGCAGCCACAGGAGAAAAATTTAACCACAATGAGATTGAAAGTACCATCATATTCTTACAAATAAAACACAATGGCACATTACCATCGGTGCAGGCAGTACTCGAGCAGCAACCAATGCAAGATCATCGCCCACTTGAATTCCAAACTCTTTGCTCGCAAGTTTATCTTCATTGTAGTTATTTGACGTAACCATCTACGGAAGAATGTCCCCCCCAGTGGCAAGAATCAGAAACCCAAGCAAGAAAAATAAATCATAGATAGACAAGAAATTTCAACAAGGCATTACCCTCTTTATATTACTTTCACGATCTCGAGGACGCACACAGGTTGCTCTTAAAAGAGTAGTTACTTGTCTTTCATTTAATTTTTTAGTATATCGCTGTCCTCTGACAATCCTAGAAAGCTGTAAAGGAAAATATTCTCTATATAAGTCTTAAATAAACTACTTTTCACATTCACACAAAATAATAAAGTAATAATAAATTTTTCTTCATAAACCTCCATTGGCAAATAAATAGGCTTCGCTTCACTCCCAGCCATGAGGGCAGGCAATGACGTGGACTTAAGTGCAATATTATATTTCTCACGAAAATATTGAACCACCGAAGTCCTTGTCACATTGTCATCGAGAGTAAACCTAGCATATACAATAAAAAACAAAATAAGTGAGAAACAAAGAATTTGTGATATGGATGCCTAATTTCAGGCAATACTGCAGTCACCATTGTACTGACATAAATGTCCACTATTATCACATATCAGATTTGAGAAATTGATTCACGGCTAGGCCCCCAAAAAGTTTACTACTAAAGAGCTTCATCAATCATACATAAAATACAACACAAATTTAACCACATATGAATTCCATACAATGACAAAAGCAGGCATTTGTAAAGTATTCATCTTCAATGGCACGTGGGATTCAAGAATCGGCTTACATAAAAACAATCGAACCACCACTGTAATAGCAAGCTTCACGCTCACGCACCTTTTCAATTCACAAGTATGAATCTTTACACAACCCTCTCAATAGAACCACAGCTTAAACATTATCACATTGTGTCGCCACAAATTACAGAAACTTCTCATACTTGTATATAAGTTAATTACACACAACTTACGTTAGCTGGCTCATTGGTTGACTGGATACTCCAGTGATCTTGTAAGTTCTGGCATACTCCATATGCGTGAGCCCTACCTTTATTCCCTTTAATGCTTTTTTCACCTAGAAGTCAAATATCAAACGATTATATCAATAACATTAGCAAATGTTTGCATTCCATACCCACCTATAAAATTGGAAAGAATTAGAGGCAGCTGTCAAATTGGCAGAAAAAATAGATCTACACTAAAATTTGTACAGACAGTTTGAAAGATTGCAAACATATATAACAGAATGAAAATTTGAAAGTCAGCTGATTAAGAAATTTGCATTATCGCAAATGAGTGCATGGAAGATATTATAACAATCATCAGAATTACAAGCCAAATTATATATAGACCAGTTTCCTTCTTTATCATCTAATCCTATCATCAACTCCCCTTAGACGTAAGTGCTCATTCTATTGTGATCTGAATGCACAGGGTCTACTCAAATAATCTAAAAACAAATTAGGAGCAGAAAGTTCCAGCAATAATTTCCTTTAACAAATTTTCAACACTGTGAGACTGGGCATTTGAATGAGGTTATATAATCTTTACAAATCATAAGCTAATAGATATAATTATGAAGCACGAAACAAATGCTAAATTCAAAGAAATCCCGTAAGGGATATATATGTATGTCCTATCACAAAAGTATGAACAAAAGACTTATATGTAACCAACAGTAGAAAGTAACTACAACGATTGAGAAGAAATCTCTCATTCACAAAGATATAACATTGTATAACATATTGATCATTAACCAAGGACAATATGAACAGTTAAAAGCATGCACTACCATGTTTGAAGATCAATTACTATTTTATAAGTTACCCTATCCAAATTTTGCAAAAAGTTTCAAGCACATCTCCTTCCCTAAACATCATTCCTAACTATTACCCTAATTTTAAGTTACTAATCAATGGCATTATTATATATATGTAAAATCCCAACCGTAGTAATCTGTCATCAGACAGCACATTAAAATCGCTAAATTAATAACTATCGCATCACAAGGAGAGAAGACTAGATAATATCTTTTCACGCACTTGCTCAGAAATAGAACGTGATGGGTCTCGGCAATAATTCTGAACAAACTCAGTGACTAGAATTGGTTCATAAAAGGAACGGGCTGAAATATCTGCAACATCAAAAGCAAATATTTATGCGGCAAAATAAAACAAATAAAGCTTGCATATAGTATCAAATAACAGAGCAGCAAAATAACAAATTAATACAAAATACCAATATTGAGAGATAGCCCCATCTGAGTTGGGCGGAGACTCTGAAAATATCCACGCCAAAATTCAACTCCATCGCCAAGTTGACCAGTTGGTCCAAGATCTGTAGAGAAGAAAGACCTCCCCACAACTGTATGTCTGATGCATAAGTTCATCTTTTCATTAACTAATTATTCCATCTCAAATTGTTCAAGACTCCTCCGGTTATAATACTTAAAACACCAAAAGAATGATAATTTTGAATAATCAAGTATTAAAAAAATTTAAATGCGGACGAACATCATATATCAATATCATGCATACCAAAAAACTATATAACTTAAAACATAAACACAATAATGATAATTTTGAATAATCAAGTATTAAAAAAATTTAAATGCGGACGAACATCATATATCAATATCATGCATACCAAAAAACTATATAACTTAAAACATAAACACAATTAAGAACAAATACTTCTCTGATGGAGCTGCTCTCAGAACAACATCAAGCACTTGTATAACATCATATGGAGCTTCAAAATGCCTGCGGCGTAAGAACTGTTGAAGAGTGTGAAGATCAGGCTTGGACGCCAATTTAATTATCACCTTAAACTGACGGTCCTTTCTGCATAAAATTAAAAATTAAAAATTAAAAATCTGGAAATAAATTGTTACCAAAACAATAATCGAGAAACACAGATGGTAACAGCGAGAGATACCTAGCCTTAGAGGAAGAGCTGGGGCGAGCATCAGTCTCAGGTAACTTGACAATGAATTCTTTTAATTCAAAAGGCAACGGCCCTGCTGTGTAGATGCTCTTCATTCCATCATAGGCAGGAATTCGTTCCCCCAAGTGAGTAAGCCGATACAATTTAGTAAGCTCTGAGATTACTAGTCTGTTAATTTTCTTCGAGGTTATTTCCGGCGTAATTGAAACCTACAAACACAGATGGTCAATCTTGAAACAATGTAACTAAACAAGAATACAAGATTACTGAGAAACTTAAAAATAATACATCGTAGTGATGAATATCCCGATCGGCAATTTGAACCATAAAGTGATTGGCTCGAACTTGGCATTTCGTTCCAACAGTTCCAAATCCTGGCCTTGCCGGAAACCTCATCGCCTTCGAAGAAGACGGCGGAACATTAGAAGCGGCCGCCTCCGCTGGTGAACTCAATGTCATTTTCTGCTCCATTTCTTTGCCAAGCGAAGAAACTGAAGTAGAAGCAGAAGAAGAAGCCGTCACCGTCGAAGTGGAGGCAGCGTGTGAGGATGACGTGGCTTCAACGGGGCCGGAATGCGTTCCACGACCTGTGCCGCCGCCAGGTTGACCGCGGCCCCGGGGTCCAGAGACTCCGCCGCCACGTTGGAATGACGGTTGCTCCATTTCTTTGCCGAGCGAAGGAACCGAAGCAGAAGCAGCAGACGGATCTGAATAAGCCGGCGCCATCGAAGTGGAAGCAGCATGAGAGGATGGCGTGGCTTCAACGGAGGCGTAATGCGATCCACGACCTGTGTCGCCGCCAGGTTGACCTTGGCGACCGCGGCCTCGTGGTCCAGAGGCTCTGCCGCCACCGCGCTGGGATGACTGAGCCGGTGACGGAGTCGGCTGATCACGGGTAGATTCCTGCCGACGAGATCCGCTGCCACGACCACCACCACCGCCGCCGCGTCGAGACATTGTCGTTTACAAGGTTTAAATAAAATAAATGCACAAAGTGAATGCGAAAATGTGAGTGCTGAGCAGAGAGTAGGGGAGTGTTTATATAATATATATATATACAA
>SKCR01001052.1:0-28538 GCA_019454045.1 Zanthoxylum bungeanum | reverse complement strand
TTAGTCCTTACCAAAAGACTTCTCTAACTTTATTATGCATTTTCATCAATCTAATAAAGAAGCTACTTTAACAGAATTGCACAATCTGATAAAGCAAGTAGAGAAGGACTTGAAACAGGAGCTTAAAACCTCCGTTATGCTTACGGGTACGGACCTGAAGCCACGAGGCCCAAAGAAAAATAAGGGCAAGGCCAAGGCTCCAGATCACCTAAAGCCCAATGGTAAGGTGGAGAAGAAAAGGGAAAGGGGAAATGTTTCTTTTTTGGAAAGAATGGTCATTGGAAGAAAGACTGCAGATCCTTGAAAGCCAAGGAAGCTAGGGAAGCCCAAGAGGCCAAGAAGCCCAATGCTTTAGGTATGTTGTATATGATTGAACTATATTCTCAAAACTCTGAACCTTCTACTTGGGTGCTTGACACCGGTTGTGGGACTCACTTGTGTAACAATGTGCAGGGCCTGAGAAATAGTAGGAGACTTCATCATGGGGAGGTTGACTTACGCATGGGTAATGGAGCAAAACTGGCTGCATTGTGCATGGGGACTTATTCATTAGTTTTGCCGAATGGTTTAGTTTTAGACTTAGAAGATTGTGTTTATGTACATTCTCTAGTAAAGAACATCATTTCAATTTCTTCTTTATGTAATAAAGGTTTTTCATGCCTAAGAAGTTGTAATGAATGTTCTATTTATTTCAATGAAATAAAATATGGAGATGGTATTTTGAATAATGGTATCTATGTCTTACAAACTAACAAAGAATGTTCAACCTCTAATATATACAACCTTAACTCGAATAATCTCAATGAATCACTTCTACGGCACAGTCTCTTAGGGCATATCAATGAAATAAGATTAACTAAGCTACATAAGGATGGGTATTTCAGACCCTTTAAATATGAACCTTATGGAACTTGTGAGTCTTGTTTACTTGGTAAAATGACCTAATTACCCTTCAAAAGTAAAGGACAACGTGGAGCTGAGACTTTAGAACTCATACACTCTGATGTATGCGGACCAATGTCGGTCACCGCTAGAGGTGGATTCTCCTACTTCATTGCCTTTATCGATGATCACTCGCGATATTGGTATGTGTGTTAGGGATATGCCCTATACCCAACTTGTGGATGGGCTATATGTACATGTATTTGTAATATTTTCATTAATTAATAAAATGGCAATCTTTATTATACGTGTCTTACATAACTTATATGAATCATCAACACTGTAATAAAGCTCTTGGAGTAATAAGACGATGGCTTCCATGCCTTATTAGAATCATTACTCTTAAATGTTCATAGTCATAGTTTTGTGAATAATCTGGGCTTTCACAAACCGGAGAGACTAACAAGATGATATGATCCGCCCTTAAGTGGGGTAGCCGATCTCATAAGCTACTAGCGGAGATCCGTCCGCTTGGTGTATCACATGGATGTATGAGTTACTCGTGTCCATCGAACTGACCACCGAAAGTTTTCATATGCAGTGTTTATCCCATGTGTCTGTGAGAACTTTCATGTATCGATTATATGACTAGTCCTTAGACTTGTGGTCTTTACAATCTTATGTGTGGATCAAATAACTTTGACATTCTCCTTCCCCGGTTCAAAAGATCCGATCATAAGGGTATGATTGGGTCATTTGTTGAAACAAATGAAGTTTGTAAAGAAACAACAGAGAATCGCCACTCTCTCGGATAATATTTTCTTATAAGGGTAGTATTCCAGTTCGCGGGTTGATATATGTGATCAGTGTTTGAGACTGTAGTCACAGCGGAAGAATAATGTGAGATTTTTTGGGTTAGCAAGATTCATGACACTATCAACATCATACCTTTTACCATATTGGTAGACACTTTCCATACCATAGGTCAATAGGTAGGGATACAGTGAGGCGAGGGACCGTATCATATGTAAATCTCATACAGAATTGGTATATATATCTTTCATTCTCATTTGGGGGCCTTGGCATGTTGCTAGATGTCAACATTGGTCATTGAAATCGAACGACCATCTAATCGGATGATAATTTATGTTCGAATAAATTATCACGATTCATTTCATGTCAACTTGAGGGGAACCCAAAAGGTCACACACAACAAAGTCGTAATCAATGGTTAACAGTGCACAGTGCAAATATAACAACATATATGATTGCTGTAGGAATTGTTCATAAATAGTTCAATGTGTTTAATTATTGAACAGATCATTTATGAGGTTCCATAGTGCCTTAAGGATTGGTGAATGACGATGGGGAACTTTGGAATTGGAATTAAAAAAATTACTATTCACATGAATAGTAATGTGAATAGTAACATGAATTTTTGTTATTTGTTTTGAATTCCAATTCGGCCCAAACTCTTATTAGGGTTTTATAATCTCATTTAACCACTAAATTAAGATCCAATGGCTAAGATTAAATTAGGTTTTATCCCACATCGGATTCTTAATTAATTTTGTTATCTTTGGAGCACTATATAAACCCAAAGAATTCTTCACAAATTTTTACACTAAACCTTTCATATCTTGGGTTTATATAAGTGAGCAACTCTAAAAGTTTAAGAGTAAGCCACTGAATTATATTAAACTACAATATTAAATCCAATTTATAGGCCTCAGCAAGTTTAGCACGTCGCGACGTGCCATCATTTGTGCGTCGCGACACGTCATAAATTATGGTGGGAGATGGGACGATGGTGACACGTGGCGGGCTTTGAATTATTGGCTTCGTGTCGCGATGCGTAATTCCTTCTTATGTCATGACGCTGACGACAGCAATGACATGTCTTCAATGATGAGTTTTGGCAGCATGTGATGATGACACGTGTTCGGCGCATGTTAGCGGCGCATTTTAGCATGTGGCGCATGTTAGCACGACACATTTTAGCAAACTTCTATAAGATTGTGACACGTGTCCCAGCGCACGTTAGCAGACTCCGGTGCAGGTTAGCGGTCGCGACTCATAAAATGTCATTTTTGCCCCTTTGTCTTGTTTTTCACTATTTTGGCACCAAATCACCTCCATAATGTCCTGAAACTTTATTTATCTGCAAAATAACACAAAAAACATCAAAATATTCACAAAACTCAAGAATCTATGCAAAATATTAGGTAAAATGATTGGAAAATAATGATACATTTACCACTCATCACACCCCCAAAACATACATTTTGCTAGTCCTCGAGCAAAACATAAATATAAAATTAAGCTAAGCCACTTTTGTAGGGATCACGGTTGCATTTAGCATATGCAACAATAAGCCTTTAAACCCCTAGGTATCCCTAATGGACGAGTTGTAGTCTAGTGAGGGTTTACCGCAATGATACCCACAAACATTTTACAAAAGTAAAAAGATAATAAAACTTGCTCAAACCATCATCTTTCACTTGAAGGTGTTGTATGCAACTTCTGTTCATACCGTGAGATTCCAAGTGTCATGTGCCTTATTCCAAACAAGGTATAAGGAAGGATCTGTTAGTAGACATGTGCTTAAGATGATTGGCCACATTGAAAAATTGGCCATCCTCGGGTTCATCATGGATCATGAGATAGGTCATGAACTCAAGAGCATACGTGTTCTACGTCCCAAATTAACAAAGAACATTTGTCTCAAGAAATGCTAAATTTCTAGAGAATGAATTCATTCTAAAGAAACACAGTAGGAGTAGACTTGACCTCGATGAGGTACAAGAAGAATAAACTAACATAGAACTAAACCCCAGGCCCCTCAAAAGGGTAACGACGGAACAACCACAAGGTTATGAACTTAGAAGGTCTGGTAGGGAAAGACGTGAGCCTGAAAGATATGGTTTCCATATTGATGAGGAACATGATCAGGTCATTGATAATGACGATCCCACCAGTTATGACGAAGCAATGCGTGACATTGATTCAGTCAAGTGGCTTGAGGCCATGAAATTCGAAATAGACTCCATGTATCAGAATCAAGTCTGGGACTTGGTGGATGCACCTGGAGGGATAAAACCCATAGGCTGCAAGTGGATTTACAAGCGTAAAACTAATGCAGAAGGCAACATCCAAACCTGTAAGGCTAGGTTGGTGGGGAAACGTTATAGACAAATCTAAGGAATTGACTATGAAGAAACCTTCTCGCTTGTTGCAATGATAAAGTCCATTCAAATTTTACTGGCACTAGCTGCACACTTTGATTATGAGATTTGGCAGATGGATGTCAAAACAGCTTTCCTTAATGGGAACCTCGTAGAGGAAGTCTATATGACACAACCTGAGGGGTTTACATCTAAGGATGATCATAATAAAATATGCAAGCTTAAACGATACATTTATGGACTCAAGCAAGCCTCCAGAAGTTGGAATATACGATTTGATGAGACAATCAAAGAATTTGACTTCATCAAAAATGTAGACGAGCCTTGTGTTTACAGGAAAGTACTAGGAGTGCTGTTATATTTCTTGTATTATATATCGATGACAAATTAATCATCGGGAATGATATTCTCATGATGCAGCCACCAAGCAATGGTTATCTCAGAATTTCTCCATGAAAGATTCAAATGGAAGATTCCAAAAGAGGTAATTTACCTACTTGTTATGGAATCAAATTATCTAAGGAGCAATGTCCACATATTCCTTCAGATAGAGAGCGTATGAGTAGAATCCCTTATGCTTCATCAATAGGATTGATCATGTACGCCATGCTATGTACAAGACCTGATGTCTCTTATGCTCTTAGCATAACGAGCAGGAATCAGGAAAATCCTGGCGAGCAACACTAGGCAGCTATCAAAACAATCCTCAAGTATCTGAGAAGAACTAAAGATGTGTTCTTGACATACGGAGATTGTTCTGAGATGAAAGGCATTGGTTACTTGGATGCAAGCTTTCAGACCGATAGGGATGACAACAGATCGCAAACAAGATATCTGTTTACTATGAATGGGGGAGCTGTCAGTTGGAAAAGCTTAAAGCAATCAACTACAACAGACTCCACCACTGAAGCCAAGTATATTGCAGCATCTGAGGCAGCTAAAGAAACGGTCTGGATAAAGACTGTATGTTACCATGTATGTTGATAATATCTGTCAACTGAGCATATGAAGATTCATTTTAGTCAATTTTATGGAGAATTTACAAATTAAATAATTCAAAAGAAAATAAACAAAAATTAACTTGTTTCGAATTAGGTTTGAGATACGTCTCAGGAGTGGAAACTCCTTACTCAGCTATCTCTTACCAATTTCACCTTTTTAGTCAAAAATAAAAATACAAAAACACAAATATTTTTTGTAATTTTTGAAAATTTTTCAATTTTTTTGTATTTTTCGAAAAATTTTGAACTAAAAATAGAAACAACACACAACTAAAAAACAAGGTACTAATCAACTAATTCTCTCCCCCAAACCTAAATGAGACATTGTCCCCAATGTCTTAAACAGTAGTAGAAGAGTTTAGAAGATAATACATGGTTAGCTGAAATTCTACAGGAGATTAAAGGTTAAGATCCAGATTAACACGACGCCTCTTACCACGATCATCCTCGGACCAATTTATCTTTGAAAGGACAGGGTCAATTTGTGGTTCATAGGCTAAGAGTTGGTCTATTAGATCCGGAACAGTTCTGGCAGTAAAGAGGAGTTCTTTTAAAGGTTTTGATATGAACCCATTTCTCCGGGCATCATCAAGAAACACACAAAGAAAATCATAAAATCCATCAACGTTAAACAGCCCAATTGGTTTCTGGTGTATGTTCAGGTTCGCCCAAGATAGTACTATAAAAATTTCCTCCAATGTGCCCAAGCCACCTGGCAAAGCAATAAAAGCATCAGCACGGTTAATCATTTCTACCAGTCGTTCAGACATACCTGGCACCATCAGTTCCTCTCCGTTTGATGATCCAATAAGATTTGCCTCTGCCAAGGGTTTTGGGATGATTCCTAAAACGTTACTACCTCCTTCCTGTACGGCTTTTGAAACGATCCCCATAAGTCCAAGATTGCCTCCGCCATATATTAAGAGCATATTCCTTGCAGCTAAGACTCGACCCAATTCCTGTGCTGCTTCTATGTATTGTGGTTTAGTACCACACTACTACTATCGCAAAACACACAAATATTTTCAACTCGTCTTCTTGAAGTGGCTTCCATGTTTTATGTATTTCTTTCTCAAATCAGGATGCCTTCAAAAGTGCATTGACGAGCTGAATTTATAGTACCTGAAAAGGGTGAGTAAAAATAGCACAAGTATCTTCCAAAGGACGATTAGTAACAAAATAGTAAAATAGATCGTGATATGGTCAAAAAGGTCTGGATCCTGTCGGAGAAAATAAAAAAACAACAAAACAAATCAAAATTATTAGGAAAAGACAAAGAGATATAATATGTACAAGAATTAGAGCTTGATTAACGTCTATGCGTCAAGGACAAGTTTCCCATCCAATTTTCTTATAAATTGGCAAACATGGTCTTTTTGAGTCAGATTCCCAAGACTTAACTGTTGTCTTTCTTTTTGAAATTGTGTATGTAATCTGCGAAAGGCTATGTGAACATATCCACTGGGATGCGTCTCAAGAGTCGAAGATATATCATCTAAAGACTCCTTACTCAAGCCATCCCTAATGAATTTAATTTTGTCTTCGCGATTATTAGACACCATTCCTAAAGAACGACAACGAGTATTGCGATTCCAACGTGCACATTTGTAACAAACACCCATTTGCTTAGCTCTTCGTTTCTTTGCATAAGTGCTTCTTCCAAAACCAGGCAGATGTGAAATAAAAGAGTCTGAAGACTCACCTGCCAATCGGACTCGTGCTTCAATTACCCAACGAATGTCATTGGGAACACCATGGATCGTCAGTAATCTCATCCGTTCCAAGCGAGCTTTGTAAACTTTCATTAGAGATTTTTGAGGGAGAGAAGGAAATTGCTTGTGAAGATTTGCGAGAGCTTCTTCCATCTTGAAATGTCTTAACCTGCAAAAAACTAAACACACAAAATTAAATCACACCAAATCACAATATATACAAAAATTGCATGGGTTGCCTCCCTGCTAGCGCTAAGTTTAAAGTCGTCAGCCAGACTTGACTTCTCGAACGTTAAGCTGGATCTGAAAGTGTAACACTTTCTTTTTGTCGCTCAAATGATTCTCCCCAGTAGTGCTTGACACGCTTGTTTTTAACCTTGAAAGTTTTGTTAGCGTCAGGATCATGTATCTCAACAGCTCTATTTGGTAAAACTTTGGTGATCACAAATGGACCTGACCACCGTGATTTTGGCTTCCATGGGAAGAATTTCACCCTTGATTTGTTTAACAGTACCTTCTGCCCTGGTTCCAGTTGTATGCGCACTAACTTTCTCATCATGTCTTTTTCTTGCCCTTTTCTTTGTACAATTTGGCATCTTCAAAAGGCTGATTGTGAAATTCCTCCAATTCGTTGAGCTGGTGGAACTTTTTCTCTTCTGTTGCTTGTAGAGCAAGAATTGGCTCTTTCAGTGAAAAAGATGCTTTATCTTTAGGCTCCAAGGCAATTGACATGTTTTAAGTTTGTCAGTAGAACTTTGTCTTTCATCAGAGTTCTGAATGGTACTGTGTATCCACATCGAGTTTGAAACATTCCTCATTCTTTTCATCATATGGGAAATTCATGGCCTTGAAAACATTGAATGTTACTTCTGGTCATGTACCCTCATGGTTAGTTCTCCTTTTTGTACATCAATAATGGTTCGACCTGTAGCCAAGAATGGTCTCCCGAGGATGATTGGCACGTCTGCGTCTTCCTCCATATCAAGGACAATAAAATCTGCTGGGAAAATGAATTTGTCAACCTTGACCAGCACATCCTCAACTACGCCTCTTGGAAATACGAGCGTTCTATCAGCAAGTTGCAGTGAGACTGAAGTTGGCATTGTTTCTCCAATCTGTAATTTCCTGAAAATAGAAAAAGGCATCAAGTTAACACTAGCACCTAAATCACATAAGGCCTTACCAAAGTTATGTTCTCCTATGACGCAAGGAACAGTGAAACTGCCAGGATCTTTCAACTTCGGGGGAAGTTTCCTCTGAATGATAGCACTGCATTCTTCTGATAATGCTACTGTCTCGTAATCTCCCAATCTCCGCTTTCGTGAAAGAATATCTTTCATGAATTTGGCATAGGTGGGCATTTGTTCCAACGCTTCTGCAAATGGAATGTTGATATGCAGCTTTTTGAAGATTCCAGGAATCGAGAAAACTGCTTGTCCAATTTGTTCTTCTGAAGACGTTGAGGAAAAGGTGGAGGTGGAGTGATCTGTTCTTTTTCCTTTGCTTCTTTTTCCTCCATCTGTTGCTTTGTTTCTTTTGGAACTTCCTCAGCAGTTGTTTTGGCTCCAACATCTTTGTTGATTTCAGTACCGTTTTTTACATGATGGCATGACATTGTTCTTTCCCCATGTTTCTTGGATTTGGCTCAGTGTTGCTAGGAAGGGTACCTGGCGGTCTGTAACTCTGAGCATTTGCCAGTTGTCCCATTTGATTCTCCAGTGCTTTAATAGAAGCAGATTGACTTTGAATTAATGCTGATTGGGATTGAAACATAGCATCATATCTTGCTGCTTGAGAGTCGTGTTTTGCTTCTAACTTTTTCAAGTGGGTCAACACTTCTGTTATTCCTGGTTCATTTGCCTGCTCCTGGCTTTGTTTTGTTATGTTGTTGGAATTCAGGTGGTGGATAGTTTTGCTGTTGGCCTGAATTGTTGCTCCATGAAAAATTGGGATGATTCCTCCACCCTGGGTTGTAGGTGTTGGAATATGGATTGTTCCCCTGTCTGTTGAAATTGTTGACAAAATTCACTGTCTCTTCCTGCTGAACTGGTTCTGGTGCTCCTTTATATGATGAACTTGTGGATCCACCATTAACGTTCATGTTAAGAGTTTCCAGATTTTTGCAAATCATATCCAGCTTGACATTCAGTGCTGTGTTTGCTCCAACTTCATAAATTCCTGCGATTCTTTGGATCATGCTCCTTTCTGTTGGCCACAAAGAATTATTGTTGGCCATTTCTTCAATTAATCCCAAGCCTGATCTTCTCCTTTTGCCATTAGTGCTCCTCCAGCAGCAGCATCAATTGTGGTTCTCATTATTCCAGAAAGTCCATTATAGAATGTTTGGACTTGAAGCCATTTTGGAATCTCATGGTGAGGACATTTCCGGAGCAAATCTTTGTACCTTTCCCAAGCTTCGCAGAGGGATTCTGAATCTTGTTTTACAAAGGATGTGATGTCATTCCTCAACTTTGCAGTTCTGGCCGGTGGAAAGTATTTTACAAGGAATTTGGTGGCTAGAGTGTTCCAAGTTGTGATGGAACCTGCCGGTAGTGAATGTAGCCAAGCTTTAGCTCTGTCCTTCAAGGAGTATGGGAAAACTCGCAGTCTCATTGCTTCTTCTGATGGTATGTTGTAGTTGAAAGTACCGCAAACTTCCAGGAAGTTACTGATGTGGGCATTAGGATCTTCAGTTGCATTCCCCTCGAACTGAACTGACTGCTGCTGATCATCTGAATGCATGTTTTGATGTCACACGCAGCATTTTCTGGTAAGGGAGGAAGTACAATACAGGAAATGAGTCTGTCAACCACCGGAATGGTTCTGTCTCGAATGGGAATTGGTGGTGCAACCTCCAACGGTTCAGGTTCCATGTTGACTAAAGCTTCTTGGCCTTCTCGCCTTTCCCTTCTCAACTGTCTGATGGTTCTTTCAATTTCTGGGTCAAGCGATCGGAGTTCAAAGCTTCTGGTTCGTCTCAGTAGTTTCTGAGAACCTGAAACACAAGAAAACAAAAACAATAAGTAAAAAGAAATTAGATACAAGTAATGTATCTAACCCCTAATTAATAGTGAAAGATAAATAAGACCCCGGTAACGGCGCCAAAAACTTGACCGGCGTAAACACACATGTATAACGCAAGCGCACGTATCGTTCAAG
Source organism: Zanthoxylum bungeanum (assembly GCA_019454045.1). Classification (NCBI taxonomy): domain Eukaryota; kingdom Viridiplantae; phylum Streptophyta; class Magnoliopsida; order Sapindales; family Rutaceae; genus Zanthoxylum; species Zanthoxylum bungeanum. Next base: position 18,599 of record SKCR01001052.1, on the reverse strand, counting down.
TAGTATAAAAATATCGATCCCACGAGGACTTAATATCTAATCTTTTAATTTTATAAAGTCAAATGATTACTAGTATCTAACAGGTTGTTTGATTGATTTGAAATGGTGACGATTCTAAATTTAAAAACAAGTAAATAAAATTGTTCGAAAGTAGGTTTTAAGAAAATTCAATATTAAAAACTATCTAGGGTTGTGATTTCTTCCAATATCATTTTAAAGATGAAGTGGTTATTTTATGTTTGTGTAATAAATCGGTTTACTAACCTGGAACACTAAATTATGCAAAAGCCTCTGTCGATGGTCAGACGCAAATACCCAGTTTAACCCAATTGAACCATATGTTTATGTCAACCAAATTATCTGGATTCATTAAGTTTAAGTTCCAATTATGGCTACCCCCGCCCGACAGGTATATGTCTATCCTGTAAGGAAATCTATTAAAGGGTTATCTATCCTCAAGGAAGATCGTGGGCTATTAAGTCTAAGGCTGAAACCTAAAATCCCTATGTCTAGTTCATTTTAGATTTACCACATCAATCTTATTGGTGATCAGACAACAAGAAGCATTAAGCTTAAGACTTAATAAGTAAACCTTTAAATTACCCAAACTATAATTTAAACCCTTATAAACCGGTGATATTGGATTTCATCACAACCCCAGATAATTGGCTTAGTTACGACACATATTTACGGGTAGTAAAAAAACTTAAATAAAATAAAAGACATAAAGTAAAATACTGAAAATTAAATGCTGAAAAGTAAATGCTGAAAGTAAATTGCTAAAAAGTAAATTGCTGAAAATAAATTGCTGAAAAGTAAATAAAGTAAAATTACAATAAAAGAAAATGCTGAGGTAAAAGGATCCACTTTTATTACTTCTATTTTAGATATCTCCCTTAATATAATATATTAACTTTGCATGATAATTACCAACCAGCCATATAAGTGGTATCCAGATTAAGTCAAATTAATAATTAATTACCAACCGACCAATCAGGCGGTATCCAGTTTAGTCAGGTTAAAACCAATTTAAATAATTACCAACCGACCAATATGGCGGTATCCTCGTTAAGTCAGGTTTTAACTAGTTTATATATTATAATTAAGGGAGATTAATCTAAATATTAGTAATAAAAGCTTTACCTTTTACCCCAGCAAAGGAGAGTTACCTCCTCATTACTGAAAAGTAAAAACTGAAAATTAAATAAAGAAAAGTACTGTGCGTAAAAGTAAATTGGCGGAAAGTAAAAACTGAAAAGTAAAGAAAAGAAAGTGCGAAATGAAATTAATTACTGAAAGCTGTAAATAAACAAACAAGATACAATCTTCTTAGTATTCTTAAGGAATTCCTTAGAAGAAAGTATGAATTTTACAAATGAAATGGCTTGGTATTTATAGGCAAAATTTTGCCTCCATCAAATCATCCACCAAATCAATTATTAATTGCTCCACTAATTGCTCCACCAAATCCATTATTAATTGCTCCACTAATCTCTTATCATGTTTGGTGATGATTTGATAATTATTATTATTTTTTTATTAATTTATTTTTTTGCTTTGAAAATGATTGAAAGTGACTTTAATAATTACACACTACACACTTCTGGATGGTTCATCAATTTCGGGCATGAAATCTTCAGAATTCGAAATTATTTTGTCTTTAAAAGTTGTAGATCTTTGAGTCTTATTTAATCTGGAACTTGAATCAGCTCAATCTGATATTTGAGTAAAAAGTTATGTCCAAAATACGACAGATGAGCAAAACTGGAATTTCCAAAACTGCACTTCGTCAAAACGCCCTTTCAAGTTTCCAATCTCCAAAATTAAAATATCAAGTCCAATAATTGCCCTTATTTGACCCATATTTCATCCTAAATGATTTCATTGAGACCCGATATTATTTTATCTGCAAAATAAACTAAAACACATCAAAACGTTCATCAAACCCGAGAAACTAAACAAAATATTAAGTTAAAGGGGCGGTAAATATTGATATATTTTCCGCTCATCAGTCTCCATGTGAGACTCATCATCAGGACTTATATGAAAAAATACAGTGCTACAGTTGCCCAGACTTTGATGCGACTGTGCAGTGTGTGACAATAACAGTCCTATAAAAGTTATGCAATGCATTTTTACTTACCTGGCTCGCCAGCCACCTGCCACCTGACTTGCCTTCTGCTTCGAACTGAGTTGATATGGTGGCGAGGCACTTCGAACCATGGGCTGTGTTCCCGAACCACCGAATGTGGGCTTTATTCCAGAACTGTGCTGATGATGCAGTGGGCCTCGACCCTGGCACGCATCCTGGAACTACAACTGATGATGTGGGCCTCAACCCTTGCTCCATTCCCGAAGCGCCATTCCCGGCGAGTGATGCAGTGGGCCTCGACCCTGGGACGCATCCCGGAACTGTATTTGATGATGTGGGCCTCAACCCGTGTTCCATTCCCGGAGCGCCATTCCCGGTGAGTGATGCAGTGGGCCTCGACCCTGGGACGTATACCAAAATTGCAACTGATGATGTGTGCCTCAACCTGTGCTCCATTCCCGGAGCGCCATTCCCGGTGAGTGATGCAGTGGGCCTCGACCCTGGGACGCATCCCGGAACTGCAACTGATGATGTGGGCTTCAACCCGTGCTCCATTCCCAGAGCGCCATTCCCGGTGAGTGATGCAGTGGGCCTCGACCCTGGGACGCACATCCCAATACCGCTGACAATGTGGGCCTCGACCTAGGACGCATCCCAAAACCGCTGACAACGTGGATCTCGACCCTGGGACGCATCCCAATACCACTGACAACGTGGACCTCGACCTGGGACGCATCCAAAAACTACTAACAACGTGGGCCTCGACCTGGGACGTATCCCAATACCGCTAACAATGTGGGCCTCGACCTTGGGACGCATCCCAAAATTGCTAACAACGTGGGCCTCGACCATAGGGCTCATCCCCAAAACTGATGCTGATGTGGGCCTCGACCCTGGGACTCATCCCCAAACTGATACTGATGTGGGCCTCGACCCTGGGCTCATCCCCAAACTGATACTGATGTGGGCCTCGACCCTGGGACTCATCCCCAAAAACTGCTGATGTGGGCCTCGACCCCAAACTGATACTGATGTGGGCCTCGACCCATGCTCCATCCTCGAAATGTCTTCCCGGCATACTGATCCTCATCCCCGAGGCATTGCTGATGTGATGGTTCTTTCCTGAACCAGGCTGTATGAGAAATTGTGGGCCGGTCGCCCCCAGACTCGGTCACCTCTCTGTTCTTTGCTGCTTTCATAAGGTCAAAGTAGATCTCCTGATGTGATGTTGCATACCAACATACTATACTACCTCTCACGAGATAATCCTGATAGCTAAACAAATTTTTATCCTCAAAGGATGCTTCGTATCGAAACCAGAGAACCTTCAAAGTACTTGATATATTCAGATCCGACCGTCTGAATGAGTGATCTGAACTAGACTCCAAGTGTGTGTGTGCCAAGGTCCTTTCGCGGTTTAATCCTTAAGTAGCCAACTCAATGATTTTGTCTCGGAGAATTGGATCAGTGGGTCTAACCAACCTAGATGTCTTGATCATACTCTGTGATTACTTCTTCGTACTCAACATGATATGGTTTTCTTCTTCTTTCTTTCGTTTCTTTCTTTTATTTCTTTTCATTTTTAGACTTCTTTTTTTTTTCTTTTCTTTTTTCTCTTTTCTTTCTTTCTCTTTTCTTTCGACACAACCTACCCTTTAAGGTAGCATTTCTCCTCATGGTGGTCCTAATACTCGCCCATGGGTAGCTTTACGCTTATCGGTTATAGGTGGTCTATTTTTCTTTTCTTTTCAGAGACTTTTTCTTTGTTTCCAACCTTATCACATATCGTAACACAAGTAAACCAGGATGGACATCTAAGCAAACGGTCATTCACTGATCTGCCATCTCTTCAACTAGTCATCTCGCCGACTACTCAGGCTTCTACTTCTAAGATCCTGTAATCAAGTGCTCGCGAGTCTAGCCGAGATCAACCACTCAGAATACCGGATGAGAGCACATCTCGCACTTATGGTTTCTACGGTTTCTCCCTACAGCAAACAATGTCATCACCAGACATATGCCTAACCATCAATGACTTTTTTTTTTCACTCCACCAGAATTCTTCCTTTCAATTGCTGATAATGTGGGCTTCGCCCCCTGGGATCCATTCCCGAAACTCATACTGATGTGGGCCTCAACCCTGGGATTCCTTCATGAAAATGATACCGATGTGGGCCTCAACCCTGGGACTCATCCCCGAAACTAATACTGATGCGGGCCTCGACCCTGTGATTCATTCTTGAAAACTAATATTGATTCATTCCTGAAACTGATGTGGGCCTCAACCCCGTGATTGATTCCTGAAAACTGATACTGATTCTGGTTGGCTTACATTTGCCGCTTTCTCTTTTTCTTCTTTGAAACCTGTGATTACAAGACAGAACAAACACAAAAAGAATGCAAATACGTTAAGTGTATGCATGCATGCATGAATAAATTTCCTATTCCGTTGGGTTAGGTCTTTTGCCAGTCCTCTTGATGATCGCTCGGTCTTCTCTTCCTCAGGCAAAATATTGCTTCAATCTGTCCACGTTGATCGGCTCGGTGAATTCGTTCCCTCCAAGTCTGACAGCCTCACTGCCCCATTTCCCATTACTTTCTGGACTATGTAGGGTCATTCCCAGTTGGGTCTGAACTTTCCCCTTGGGTCTGTCGTCGATGGCTTTGACCGCTTATTGGGCCCAAAACCTATCCATATGTGAGTACATATGTGAGTACCACATCCAGATAAAAAAAATCCAATTTTTGATTTTGACAGCTACCCAATGTTGCTCACCAGGATTTGCCTGACCTACCTGCTCGTTATGCTAAGAGCATAAGAGACATCAGGTCTTGTACATAACATGGCGTACATGATCGATCCTATTGCTGAAGCATAATGGATCCTACTCATACGCTCTCTACGCTCTCTATCTGAATGAGTATGTGGACATGTTCCTTAGATAATTTGATTCCATGACAAGTAGGTAAATTACCTCTTTTGGAATCTTCCATTTTGAATCTTTTCAAAACTTTATCTATTTACATAGATTGAGAAAGTCCTAACAACCTCTTAGATCTATAACGGTAGATCTTAATGCCGAGGATATAGGCTGCTTCTCCCCAAATCTTTCATGGATAATTCTAAGATAACCATACTTGGTGGCTTGCATCATGGGAATATCATTCCCGATGATTAATATGTCATCGACAGATAATACAAGAAATACAACAACACTCCCACTACTTTTCCTGTAAACACAAGGCTCGTCTACATTTTTGATGCAGTCAAATTCTTTGATTGTCTCATCAAATCGTATATTCCAACTTTTGGAGGCTTGCTTGAGTCCATAAATGGATCATTTAAGCTTGCATACTTTATTATGATCATCCTTAGATGCAAACCCCTCAGGTTGTGTCATATAGACTTCCTCTACGAGGTTCCCATTAAGGAAAGTTGTTTTGACATCCATCTGCCAAATCTCATAATCAAAGTGTGCAGCTAGTGTCGTAAAATTCGAATGGACTTTATCATGGCAACATGCGAGAAGGTTTCATCATAGTCAATTCCTTGGATTTGTCTATAACCTTTCGCCACCAACCTAGCCTTATAGGTTTGGATGTTGCCTTCTGCATCAGTTTTACGCTTGTAAATCCACTTGCAGCCTATTGGTTTTATCCCTTCAGGTGCATCTACCAAGTCCCAGGCTTTTCTGATACATATAGTCTATTTCGGATTTCATGGCCTCAAGCCACTTGACTGAATCAATGTCACGCATTGCTTCGTCTAACTGGTGGGATCTTCATTATCAATGACCTAATCATGTTCCTCATCAATATGGAAACCATATCTTTCAGGCTCATGTCTTTCCCTACCAGACCTTCTGAGTTCATAACCTTGTGATGTTCCGTCGCTGCCCTTTTGAGGGGCCTGGGGTTTAGTTCTATGTTAGTTTGTTCTTCTCGTACCTCATCAAGGTCAAGTCTACTTCCACTATATTTCTTGAGAAGGAATTCATTCTCTAGAAATTTAGCATTTCGTGAGAAAAAGTTCTTTGTTCATTTGGGACGTAGAACACGTATGCTATTGAGTTCAAGACATATCCTACAAACTTACATTTAACTGCCCTATCATCCATTTTGTTAGTTTGTGTGAGCTTGACATATGCGTCACATCCCTAAACTCTTAGATAACTAAGACTAGGACGTTTCCCAGACCATAACTCATATCGTGTTTGACTAACAGTCTCGGGAAGGAAATTGGTTTAGTAGTAGTGTTGCAGTTTCTAAAACAAGACCCCAAAAGGAAAGAGGTAGATCCGTGCCTGGCATCATTGATCGGACCATATATAATAATGTCTGATTTCTCCTTTCGGAGACCTCATTATGCTGTGGAGTTCCTGGAGGCTCCACTGGGAAACAATGCCATTTCTCTCAAGTAATCTTGAAATTCGTTGCTTAAGTATTCACCACCTCGGTCAGACCTTAGTGTAATACTTTTATTAAGCTGGTTTTCTACTAGCCTTGAAGTCTTTGAATTTCTCAAAGGCTTCAGATTTTACCGCAAAAGGTACACATACCTATATCGCGAGTAATCATCGATAAATGTAATGAAGTAGGAGAATCCACCTCTGGACGGTGACAGACATTGGTCGGCATACATCAGAGTGTATGAGTTCTAATGTCTCCGATGCACGATGTCTTTTACCTTTAAAGGGTAATTTGGTCATTTTACCAAGTAAACAAGACTCACAAGTTCCATAAGGTTCATATTTGAAGGGTCTGAAATACCCATCCTTATGTAGCGTAGTTAATCTTGTTTCATTGATATGACCTAAGCGACTGTGCATAGAAGTGATTCATTGAGATTATTCGAGTTAACGTTGTATATATTAGAGGTTGAACATTCTTTGTTAGTTTGTAAGACTTAGATACCATTATTCAAAATACCATCTCCATATTTTATTTCATTGAAATAAATAGAACATTCATTACAACTTATTAGGCATGAAAAGCCTTTATTACATAAAGAAGAAATTGAAATGATTCTTTACTAGAGAAGGTACATAAACAAATCTTCTAAGTCTAAAACTAAACCATTCGGCAAAACTAATGAATAAGTCCCTACGCACAACGTAGCCAGTTTTGCTCCATTACCCATGCGTAAGACAACCTCCCCATGACGGAGTCTCCTATTGTTTCTCAGGCTCTGCACATTGTTACACAAGTGAGTCCCACACTAGTGTCAAGCACCCAAGTAGAAGGTTCAGAGGTTTTGAGAATATAGTTCAATCATATACAACATACCTGAAGCATTGGGCTTCTTGGCCTCTTGGGCTTCCCTAGCTTCCCTGGCTTTCAAGGATCTGCAGTCTTTCTTCCAATGACCTTCTTTCCACAAAAAGAAACATTTCCCCTTTCCATTTTCTTCTCCACCTTACCATTGGGCTTTAGGTGATCGGGAGCCTTGGCCTTGCCCTTATTTTTCTTTGGGCCTGTGGCTTCAGGTCCGTACCGTAAGCATGACGGAGGTTTTAAACTCCGGTTTCAAGTCCTTCTCTGCTTGCTTTATCAGATTGTGCAATTCTACTAAAGTAGCTTCTTTATCATACAGATGAAACTGCATAATAAAGTTGGAGAATTCTTTTGGTAAGGATTGAAGAATTAAATCGTGACCTATCTCATGATCCATGATGAACCAGAGGTTGGCCAATTTCTCAATGTGGCCAATCATCTTAAGCACATGTCCACTAACAGATCGTTCCTTATATCTGTTTGGAATAAGGCACATGACACTTGGAATCTCACTGTATGAACGGAAGTTGCATACAACTCCTTCAAGTGAAAGATGATGGTTTGAGCATCCATATCTTCGTGAGCTTTCTGAAGTTCGTCCGACATAGAGCCAAGCATTATGCAAACTACTTGCTCATCATCATCGACGTGTTTCTTCCAAGCATCAAATGTACCTTGGTCAGCATCTTATGCGGGTTCAAGGGGAAATGGTCTTTCAATAACATAGAAAATCTTTTCTTGTCGTAAGATAATTTTAAGGTTTCTAAACCAGTCATTGTAGTTGTCCCCTTTGAGCTTATGCTCATCAAGGATGGAACAAAGTGATACTCTGTTTCCATTTGAATGTTTGTGAAATATTTTAACCCACCTGTTAAGAGAAAATGTTTAAATTGGAAATATTTTCATTATGTTTATAATAACATTGGCTTTTAATATTATGAAGTTGCTCCCATTCAATTGTTTTAAAATTTTAAGCAAATTGCATCAACCCCAATATGATGGATTTCTGTGGGCAAGGATCCCATTATCATCATTTCATAACTTGACTAGGGCTGGTCGTTATAAAATACGATAATTAGGTAGGTTCCGAACCAATTTATGATCTAAATCATAATTCCTTGATCATTGGGTTGGGCAATCAAACATGTCATAGCTTATGCTAGTCCTTGTGGACACCCAATCTTTGCCACTAAGTTATAAGACCACACATAATGGTTGCTGCGTCTTATGACTCAGAAAAGTCAAACCATTGTCAATAGTACAATTTAGGGACAAATTGGTATTGGTCAGTCTGGTAAAGCCTAGTCCTGCCAATACGGTTTAAGCCCTTTGGGTCTATACCTTACAATGGGAGGCAAATTTTAACTTAAATTATTATTGAGGATTTTAGCAAGTTTAAGTGAATAACTGTCAAATGGATTCCTCCATTGAAAATTCCCCAAAGGGAGGGTGGAGCGAACTCTCTTAAATACCCTTACCTCTTAGGCTCTTATTGCCTGGTGACAGGAATAAACAATAGATCCTTCAAATTAGTCCAACACTTAAATATGCTTTAAGATAAGCTTTGAGTAAATGATTATCTAGATGTATTCACATTTTCCGTTTGGCTATAAAAAGGTAATGAGTGAAGGAAGACACCAAATCATTATCTAACTATAGTAATACCTTTGGTTAAATTAACTTTAATTTGGAAAGTTTTATTAACCCCTTGGTCTCAACCCAATTGTATATTTTATAATGTCTTTATTATAAACAAGTGATTTATATTTATTTGCCTTAAAGGTAATAAATCTCTAAGTTCATCACGGAATAATTAATTAGCTAAGGGATAAGCAATACACTCTCTATTTCTTAGAAAGTCTCTAGATGCTTGCACCCTAAAATAATCATGCCAATTCTAATCATACATAGAATCATCAAGCATATGAGTTTTAATATGTTGGAATTATTTTAGGCATTAAATAACTTTGATTAATATTTAATTATGATATTGCATTTTATTTTATTCAAATAAATTTACTATTCACGTTTTTCTGCAGACGCGTGAACTTTAAATAACATTTCACAATTCAAATCTTAACCACATCATGCAAAACTTGTGCCTAAAATTAAGTTCAGGGTTTTAGCTTTCTAACGAGTTTTTAAACACCCAATTTCGAGTTCAAACGAGTGAGAACTAATCAAAACAAAAACGGCGCTCTGATACCACTGTTGGGAAGCGGCCGCGAGTGCGCAACGGAAAATCAAAATTATTATGCCGCTTTCCCTTTGCCACGACCAATTGTTTGGATTGTTCTACAAGCCCTAATGTTACTATATATTCTAAGCATAAAACTAATAAAACATGCAAAGAACATAAACCAAACATGCTAACTATCATAAGAACTCTAAATAAAATAAAGAAAGAAAAAGACTTACTTGAACCAAGACTCCTCCAGTCCTCCCTCCAATCTACAAGCTTTTCTCGAACTCAGCAAGCTCTTCCACGTTCCAAAGAGCCACCCAAGTGTGTAGCGTCCAAAGATGCACACACCAAAGCCAAAATTCAACGGCAAAACTACGCCTTGATTGCACGGGTATTTTGCCCTTGGTGCTAGCCTAGGCAAATACCTCAAAACTTTTAACTCGAGGTTCCTCTAGTCAATTAGACTTAAGGATCCTCAAAATCAGTGGCTTACTCTAAACTTTAGAGTTGCTCACGTATATAACCCAAAATATGAAAGGTTTTGGTGTAAAAATTTGTGAAGAATTCATTGGGTTTATATAGGTGCTCCAAAGACAACAAAATTAATTAGAATCCGATGTGGGATAAAAGCTAATTCCAATTCAAAACAAATAAATTTTTTTACTATTCATGTACTATTCATGTGAATAGTAATTTCATTATTATTGTTTTATTCCAATTCCGAAAGTGCCTCTACCGTCATTCACCAATCCCTAAGCCACTATGGAACCTCATAAATGATCTGTTCAATAATTAAATACATTGAACCATTTATGAACAATTCCTGCAGCAATCATATATGCTGTTATATTTGTATTGTGCACTCTTAACCATTGATTTCGACTTTGTGTGTGTGACCTTTTGGGTTCCCCTCAAGTTGGACATTAAATGAATCATGATAATTTAATCGAACATAAATTATCCTCTGATCAGATGGTCGTTCGATTTCAATGACCAAGGTTGACATCTAGCAACATGCCAAAGCCCCCCAATAAGAAGGAAAGTATATAACCAATTATGTATGCGATTTACATGATACGGTCCCTCGCCTATGTATACTATGATACGGACCCTACTAAGACCTAACGGAAAAGTGTCTACCCATATGTCAAAGTATGATGTTGTTAGTGTCATGAATCGTGATAACCCAAGAATCTCACATGATTCTTCGTTGTGGCGACAGTCTCAAGATCACACATATCAACCCGCAAACTGGAATACTACTCTTATAAGAAAATATTATCCAAGAGAGTGGCGATTCTCTATTGTATCTTTACAAACTTCATGTGTTTCAAAAAATGACCCAATCATACCCTTATGACCAGATCTTTTGAACCGGGGAAGGAGAATGTCAAAGTTATTTGATCCACACATAAGATTGTAAAGACCTCAAGTCAAATGACTAGTCAAATAATCGATACATGAATGTTCTCACAGACACATTGGATAAACACTCAATATGAAAACTTTCGGCGGTCAATTCGATGGACACGAGCAACTCATGCATCCATGTGATACACCAAGTGGACGGATCTCCGCTATTAGCCTATGAGATCGGCTACCCCACTTAAGGGTGGATCATAACATCATGCTAGTCTCTTCGCTTTGTGAACGCCCAGATTATTCACAAAACTATGACTAGGAACATTTAAGAGTAATGATTCTCATAAGGCGTGGAAGCCATCGTCTTATTACTCCAAAGGCTTTATTACAGTGTTGATGATTCATATATGTTATGTAAGACACATATAATAAAGATTGCCATTTTATTAATTAATGAAAATATTACAAATACATGTACATATAGCCCATCCACAAGTTGGGTATAGGGCATATCCCTAACAATTAAATTATCACTATTCATTCCATGTCCAACTTGAGGGGAACCCAAAAGGTCACACACAATAAAGTCGAAATCAATGGTTAACAGTGCACAATACAAATTTAACAGCATATATGATTGCTGTTGTAAGAATTGTTCATAAATGGTTCAATGTGTTTAATTATTGAATAGATCATTTATGAGGTTCTATAGCGGCTTAGGGATTGGTGAATGACGATAGAGGCACTTTTGGAATTGGAATAAATAAATTAATAAAAAAACATGAATAGTAACATGAATAGTAATGTGAATAGTAACTTGAATAGTAAATTTTTTTTATTTGTTATTGTTTTGAATTCCAATTCGGCCTAAACTCTTATTAGGTTTTTATAATCTCATTAAACCACTAAATTAAGATCCAAAGGCTAAGATTAAATTAGCATTTATCCCACATCGGATTCTTAATTAATTTTGTTGTCTTTGGAGCACCTATATAAACCCAATGAATTCTTTACAAATTTTTGCACCAAACCTTTCATATCTTGGGTTTATATAAGTGAGTAACTCTAAAGTTTAAGAGTAAGCCACTGATTTTGAGGATCCTAAGTCTAATTGACTAGAGGAACCTTGAGTTAAAAGTTTTGAGGTATTTGCCTAGGCTAGCACCAAGGGCAAAATACATGTGCACTCAAGGCATAGTCTTGCCGTTGAGTTTTGGCTTTGGTGTCTGCATCTTTGGAGGCCACACACTTGGGTGGCTCTTTGGAACGTGGAAGAGCTTCCTGAGTTCGAGAAAATCTTGTAGATTGGAGGGAGGACTGGAAGAGTCTTCGGTTCAAGTAAGTCTTTTTCTTTCTTTATTTTAATTAGAGTTCTTCTGATAGTTAGCATGTTTAGGTTTATATTCTTTGCATGTTTATGAGTTTTTTTGCTTATAATATATAGTAAAATGCCTAGGCTTGTAGAATAATAAAAAAAATGGGTCTTGGGCAAGGGGATAGCGGCACCATAATTTCGTAATTTTTTATTTTCTGCTGCGCACTCGCGGCCGCTTTCCAACAGGGCTTTGGCCATTATGGATCCATCCCAAGATGCCAAGGCCCAAGTTAGGATTCACCTTATGCCATAAAATCAATTTAGGCCCAATTAAAATTTAAAGGCCCAATAGTCATATTTGGACTTTATGGAAATGGTTTAGGCCCAGTTGGATCCAACCCAATTGTCCAAAACCATAATTGGCCCAACCAAGCTTATTAGCCTAAATACAACAAATTAAATTAACATAATGTTCCGAAAATCATATTAATACAATTAAAGTGTAATTAACACAATTAATCAATTATCTAATGTTTCCAAAACTCTAATTAATCCAATTAATCATGCTTAATTATCCAATTGATGTCCTACATAAATTGAAGCAAAATCAATTCATTCCAACATGCTATAGCTCACGGAAATGGGCATAATAATATCCAATTTTGATTTCAATCTAATTAAATCAACAATCAATATTCATTTCATGCTTACAACACATCTAATTGTCTAATTTTCAAAAAATCACCATGAGCATACTAGGGTCACATTCGGCCATGCATAAGGAATTGGGGATTTTTGATCCAATCAATTTTTCTCAAATCCAATGATGCACAAATCCAATTCATCATCATATAACACACAACCACACAATCAATTTAGGTAAATCAAGCTCCAAGCAAAAAATCCCAAATTAAAGTCCATAAACCATAGATTTTGAAATCAAGTTTAGGTGGCTCTGATACCATTGTTAGTGTCTCTAAGACTTGCCCAATGATCCTAAACATGATTCTAGTGTGAATAATTCAAGAAAGTTTACGGAAAAAACTTACATTGATTGGATGAGATTCAAAACTTTTCTTTGTTGTAGAAGAAGCTCCAAGCTTTCTTTTGAATTCCAAACTCAATGGTGAGTTTCCCTATCACCTTCTTTTGACTCCCAAAGTGCTAGCGATGGTGAATTTTTGCAACAAAAATTCAAGGAAAAGAGGTAGTAGATTCGGCCAAGAGAGTGGGAGAGGATGAGTGAATAGTTCCAAACTTAATTCATTAGTCATTTGTTGACTTTGTGTTGTGTGTTTAAATAATCCTATCACTATTGCCAACTACCACCATCACAATTTGACAAGTGATGTGAGTTGTGGGTCCCACCCAATTTTGAATTCAAAATTCAAGTTGGCTTACACAACACACTTTGGGCCCGGTTCGTTTAATCCGACTCAACGAATTTTCCGTCGCTAAATAATTAATCCAATTTAATTAAATAATAATGCCTCGCAAAATTATTACGAAAATCGCTTACGAATTAATTTGTTCGCTTGAATTAAAGTCCAATTTTAATTCCGTATTGAAATCCAATTTCAATTAATATATCTTATATATTATTTAGCCCAAATAAATAAATTAAATAGTAAAATCTAATTTAACTATTAAATTTACTTTGCCGATTAATTCTAAATTAATCGCGTTCTCTCTTCTAGACGAATTTAATCCTAGATAAATTCTTGACGTAATTAATCCCAGATTAATTTTCTGTCTCATTTTAATCCCAGGACTAATTCTTACCGTAATTAATCACATATTAATTTTCTCTTCGAGTCAAAATCATCGGTGAATTTTTGGGAAGCGACCCAAGAGATCCCTAGATATGTTGGCAGTCTAAATACGGTTGTCGGACCATCCGACACGTGCCTACCCCGTACCACGTTCTTACCGATTTACAAGACATGGTTGGCTTCTAGCAAAGCACCGTGCCTACCCAATTCTCCAGAAATATATTCAACATAGAATATATATATTCTGTATCAGGCGTAGTATACAATGTATTGCGTAATACGATCCATTATCGGATGACACATGCTAGACATGGGGCTGGAATTGTGTCTGCCCCGTACGAAGCATATATCGGATCACTAGTGTAGGACACAGAACTTGACGACGCTGTTCTAGGCTCGCGGCCTAGTTGGGAGTACGAAATAACATGGAGTCGCCACCCGATGTGAACCGGGACAAAGATTTAAGGCCGCACTCACCCCTCGCAAGGGAATACCTCAAACCGTTGGGTTCGGAATGGTCCCTTACTTATGCCACCTGTAATGATGTGATTTGTGCAATATCTTAACCGAATCTACGCAACATGCTCAAGAACAACCTATATCTAGTTAATGTTCATAAAGATAAATCCTATGTCTAAGTTTGCATGCTTGGAAAGTAAGTCATCATAACACATGACAACACACGGCAATCTCATGAACATATTTCAATTATATAATGCGAAATGCAAACAACAACATAAACTTAATGCAAATTCCAAATGCAAAACGAATAACTAATCATGCTTAAAAATAAACAACTAAATCATGCTTACAGATAAATAACATACTAGACTAAATCATGCTTACAAAAATAAATAACGTACTAGCAACCTAATCATGCTCAAATACATGGTTGGATGGAACGAAATACGTGTCTCTCAAGTGGTACGTGGCGTTGTATCCCGAGTACAAACCGCATTACCGTCCATTCGGATTCGGCTACGGAATTTACGTCCGGGTTTCCATCCGATATACCACAAAAGGGGACAAACATTCGCCCATCCAACAATCACATCACAACTCAAACGACTCTCATGCGATAATATATTAAAATAAATAAAAGAAACAAAAGATAAAGTAAAAAGGGTGCCCTCAGGTCTCACTCTTTTGTCGTCTCTAGAAAGCGCGTTACACGGCCGTCGGAAGGGTTGATGTTCTGAAACTTTTCTGGTTCACTAATCCAACGTTTTTCTCGCTGTTTCGCTGTTTGGGGCTGCGTTTTAAGGGTATTTTCTGGTCACTGTGTTTGGTAATTTAGGCTACTGTTTTTGCGGCTTTTTGGACTGGTTTTGGCTTGTTTTTTAGGTGCAGTTTTGGGAGAAAATTAAATGGTTTGTGCGGCTGTTTCAAGGGGTAAGGTTGCGGCAGTTTCAGGGATATTTCAGGGGCTTTTACACGTGCAGTGAGGGGCTGTATTGGGAGGGGTATTGTGCGGTAATTTCAGGTTGTATGTGGCTATGAAGGGGGTGTGTGATCAAGTGTTGAAGCTAAGTGGGTTGTGGCGTAAGGGTGCTATTGACGTGTGGAGCAAGAGGCAGGTTTGTCAGGGGTTATGGAGTGTCGAAGGCTACTTACATGAAGGGCTTGGGACGTGTTGAAGACAGATTGTGTTTTGGATTGTATGCGTGGTGAATGGGCGTGAGTGGAGTTGAAAGGCTGATTCTTGGTGCGTGGCTTTGAGGCTGGTCAGAGGGCTAATGTGTGCAGTTTGTGTGCGTGAAGGTGAGTGTACGTGTGTGCAGTTGCTTATGTGAGTCGGTGTGGTCAATGAGTGGGTTGGAGGAGTTATGTGGCATGGCCTGTGTGTATTGAAGGGTTGCTATTGTGCGTGTCCAGCAAAGGTTAAGGCGTGTTGAGATAGGGTTCGTGAGTGAAAGGGTTTGGAATATTAGGGTTGATTTTGTGATAATGAGCCCGGGTTTGAAAGGTCGGGTTAAGGTTCTTTTTATAGGCCAATGGATGGGGTTTACCTTGTTGGAGAAGGAATAGAATTTGTGCATTAATGAGAGATATTTTTAATTATTATGTAATAGGGAAAATCTTAATTAGGGGAATTGATTGATTTGTTCTTTTAATTTAAGGATATGGTTTATTTAAATTGGTAGGTGATTTAATTAAATTAGGAATGTTATTTGTTTTAGTTTAGGAAAGGGATTTGTTTTAATTAGGAAGGTGATTTATGGAATTTAATTTGTGACATGTGTTTTAATTTAATTTCATTGGATTTATTTAGTTTAGGAATGTGATTTAATTTAATTTTATTTAAGTTTAATTTAATTGGTTTTAATTTAATTTGTGACATGCATTTTAAATGTTTTAATTATTTATATGGGCTTGGTGGTTTGTTTTTAAAAAAGGGGTCCAACAAGCGAACCCGAAGCGAAACAAGCGAGTTAAATTGACAAACTGCTAATTTCCAACTTTACCCTTCCACGTATGTTTTCCCGCGGCTTTCACAACTATAGAGGTAGTGTCTCCATACGAGACTCATCATCGGGCTTATATGCAAAAATGCAGAGTGCCTACAGTCGCCCCACTTTGATGGGACTTATGCAGTGTTGTGACAATGACAATCCTATCAAAGTACGTGCAATGCATTTTCACTTACCTGGCTCGCCAGTTGTCACCTGGTTTGCCTGTTGCTATGAACTGAATTTGATGATGTGGTTGAGGTGCCGCGACCTCGAGGTTCATCCTTGCAAGATGTTTCGATCTCTAGGAATCACTACCGAACTGGACTGATATCATGGTGAGGCGCTTCGACCCCTGGGCTTTGTTCCGAACCATCTGTGGGCTTTGTTCCCGAACTGTGTAGAGAGTGGGCTTTGATCCCTGGGCTTTGTTCTCGAGCTGAATATGATGGCGAGGTACCTCGACCTTTGGGCTTTGTTCCCGAACCACCTGTGGGCTTTGTTCCCTGGGCTTTCTTCCCGAGCTGAATGTGAACTGTGCTGATGATGTAGTGGGCACCTCGACCCTGGGCACATTGACCCAACACCGCTGATAATAGGGACCTCGCCCTCGAACTGATGATGTAGTGGGCACCTCGACCCTGGGCACCTCTACCGGGAACTACAACCGGACAAAGGGGGCACCTCGACCCAACACCGCTGACAATAAGACCCTCGCCCTCGAACTGATGATGTAGTGGGCACCTCGACCCTGGGCACCTCGACCCAAAACCGCTGACAAAGTGGGCATTGCCCTCAAACTGATACTGATATTGGCCTCGCCCCCGTGACTTGGTTCGATGGTTTATCCCAATGAACTATAAGTCTCGGGAGACTCGTATAGACATGTAAATGTTTATTTGATCAACACTGAATTACTCATTGAAGATTTCCTAATAGATGGTACACCAACGTCAATAGGAATCTTCTCGTGTTGAGCGAGCATAGTGGTCCTTCGACTTGATATACCACAATGGATAAAAGAGTTATCCTCCACACTTTGATGGAAGTCACCTCACCGATCTATTCATGATCAGACCTTCACCTGTTCGTTGGGTGTGGACTGATGCTCATGATATCCAATACATAGCAAGATAAGATCCGCCAGTCATGTGTACAGGGTATAGGTATCCTCACATGTTTACGATCTAGTAAATCCATGGCCGTTGTATTACTTCATAAATCAGTTCCGAGTGTTATTAAGAGATCGTAAATTAAAAGTTGACTATATTATACCAAAAGGATTTGACGTTTTTATCTAAATCCCAGGTATAATATGGATAGCATGTGACTGAGGGATTATATGTATGTAAGGACTCGACTTGCATAGTTTAACGAGATTATCCATGGTCGTCATAATTCATGAGTGGTGAGTTATGGACACGAAATTGGATTTCGTGACGGATAAACCTAAACTTATAGAGTCCTACAATATGAAGTGTACTCGTTGAGCACTTGAGCAACACGTTATGAATAATACATATTATTCATAATACTTTTCATCGTATTAATGCGTTAATTCGAATCGTTTAATCGGTTAAACGAAACACATGTTTTAGGGGGATTTCGGTCAATTGTAATTATTTGTATTTGTATTTGATACATAATTGATTATATACACATTAATTAATTGTCAAATGAGATTTTGACACATGCCATTAATATATGTATTTGTTATTTAATGTAAATAAAATACATTATAATAAATAATATATTAATTAATTATTAGATATTTAAATGTTAAATATTTGAATAATTAAATGATATATTTTCATAATTGTTATGAAAAATATTTAATTATTATTGGTTACAAATGTCATGATTTTATTAAGCTTTAAATGTGAAAATTTGATTTGTCAAATTAAAGCTTATAATATTTAATTAGATTAAAATTATTAAAAAAAATGACCATTTTGCCCCAAAATGTCGGTCAAGCTTGCTTTAAAATTAAATATATATATATATATATATATTTCTCCTTCTTTGAAGCAATAATGGCCGAAACCCTACTCCAAAAGAGTGTAGGGTTTTTAGGGGCTAAATCCGGTAACGCAGCGGAAGCGGTGGAAAATCAAATTTCCGATTTCAAAACTTTTCTCGGATTAATTAA